>JAOVYX010019753.1:8560-47266 GCA_035668315.1 Drosera spatulata | reverse complement strand
TGTTACCTGATCAAAAAAAAAAAAAAAAAAAAAAAACACCACAACAAACCACACAAAATCAGCTCACCAAAACCGCACCAAATCACAACCCCCTCACAAAACAAAAAAAAACACCAAAACCCCAAACCCTACCATGAAATGATCTTGGACTCCTGATTCACGATGTTCTCCGGGATCCTCTTATTCAGATCCCTGAGAATCTCTGCCAGTGGCCGGGTGATGCAGGACGCGTTCTGGTCCAGCGGCACCACGTAATTCGAGTTGTTCGGCACCGCCGCCATCGACGATACCCCGCCACGGCTCGCTGCCTTGGCCTTCGCCTTCACTGTACCCAAGGTGGCCGCATTGGGGACGAAATGGAGATTGATCGGTGGAGATGATGTTGGATTGGATCGAGTCGGCGAAGGTGGAGCGGGGGATCGGGGGACGGATGTGGGGCAGCGGGTGGCCATTGGTGGAGGTGGTGATGGTGTCGTCGGCGGTTTCGGCTCACCTACTTGGTGGTGTTGGTGAGAATAACGGGAGAAAAGGGAGAGAAAAAGGGTATTGAATGAGGAGATTTTTTGAGAGGAACTTAGGTGAGACCAAATTGGCTTGGTTTTGCCTATTTTGGCAATCCCTATTTTCTTACCTACCTCAAACATTGGGAAAAAAAAAAAAACATTGGACAATTTGGACTGACGTTTTTGAAAAGGTTAAAAAGGTAATGTAATTTTTATGGGAAGAGATTTTTTTTTTGAATTTAGAATAAAATTTTAAAATAAAAAGATTATTTGAACATGGCTACAATGATGATTTAACATGGAGCTATCATTTCAAATTGATTTTATTATAAAGAAAAAAAATATTGTAGTGATTATCAGAATTTCTAGTTAATGAAAATACTTCATACAGTAATAGAGATGATAAAAAAGTGAAGATTGAAACTTTGATTAAGGTAATAGTATAGCAGAACTCTTTAGTCGACTTATCTATCCGAACTCGAATTCACGTGGGTCTCATGTTGACGCTCTACTGGTGATGTTACATGTCAGGGATTTGGTTGTGAACTGAATCCTCGTTGGTAGCCTGTTTACTCTCAACATATCTGTCTTCGAGAAACGGAAGGTAAAGAGATCACATAACCCGTGACGAGCCACGACAAACATAGCTCGCTTATCATGCTATTATTTATTAATGAATCTTACGTCATTTGGTAATAGGTATTTACTGCAAAGATTTAAGGATTATAGAACTATTAAATTAATACACCTTTGGTTCATTAGATCCCTCATTTTAACCTAAATTAGGTTCAACATCTACCAGTTAAACAGTGATCTAATGATTTAGTCGGATCGATCCCAACAAAAAATCAAACAAATAATTGACCTAGATTGAACTCGTTCAATTGAAGAATAAAAATCCTAAAAAAAAGTTCAAAAACTTAAAAGAATATACATATAATTTATATATATATTATATTTTATTTATATAAGACTTATAAATATATATTTTGATCAACAATAATGTATTAGTATTAATATAAATAACATAATATCAAAATGATCGAACCGACGGTTCAACTAGTTGCACGAATGACTCATTGATCCTGAGCCTCAACCGGATCGATGTCCGATCTGATTCTGATAACTATGATCGGGGCTTTACTTTTGGTTGTATGATCTTCGTCAGCCGTCGAAGGGATGTTGATTGGGGTGAAATTGGGATTGCGTCAGGGGAGATTGAGGTTGAAAACAATAAAATGCATGAACAACAAATAATTTATCAAAGGGGATGATCAGATTGATTGATGCGGAAGAAGAAAAAAAATCAAAAGGAATAAGGACATAATAGGAATAAAGTAACTATTTTCTTTAAAAAACGTGTATCACCTTTTAATAATTACTCCCTTGCTCCCGTAATTTTTTAAGACATTGACCTAAATTTAGGTTTAATTTTTTTTAATTTTAATTCTTAATTATATAATATTTTTTTTCTTAATTTATTATAATTTTAGATAATACAAAAATTTTTAAATAAAAAAATACCATAAATAATTTAAAACGAAACAATTAGACAAAACATACAATAATTTTGAAAAAAAAGAGTAAAAAATAAAAGACAACTTCTAAATAATTTTTATTATTTAATTTGATATATAACGTACTATATATATATAACGTGCGATATTATTCCTTCACTCGAATTGTAATTGTCTCATTAAAAACCGAAACCTAATACCGGTGGGACCCTCCACAAGAAACCCCAAGAAAAATCCCAACCACCTCTCCGCCACCGCAACCACCATGCCGCCGCCGCCATTTCTGCTACCAATGCGACCGCCCCGTCACCCCATCCCCCGCCGCCGCCTACGACGACCTTGTCTGCCCTCTCTGCTCCGGCGGCTTCCTCGAAGAACTCGAACCCAATCGCAATCCCAATTCCTCTCCATGTTCCCCAAATCCTAATTTCCCCGTCCCCTTCGATTTCCTCCTCGATCTCGAGAACCCCCGCAACTTCTCCTCCCGACTCCTCTCTTCCCATTCGCATCTCCACCGCCAACGGTGTTCGATCCCTTCGTGTTCTTGCAGAACCATTTGAGGAATCTGAGGGCAAATGGTGCCAGTGTTCATTTCGTGATCGAGAATCAGGGACCGGGATTGAGGGTGCCGGCGAATATTGGGGATAATTTCTTGCGGCCGGTAGTGGAGGAGTGATACAGCAGTTGGCCGAGAACGACACGAATAGGTACGGGACGCCTCTGGCATCGAAGGAGGCGGTGGCGTGGCTGCCGAGTGTAATAGTAGGGGAGGAGGGGATGGAGGGGCAGTGCGCGGTGTGTATGGAGGGGTTTGACCTGGGGAATGTGGTGAAGGAGTTGCCGTGTAAGCATATGTATCATGAGGGGTGTACAATGCCGTGGTTGGAGATGCATAGTTCGTATCCTGTTTGTAGGTACGAGTTGCCGAGTGATGATCCGGAGTATAAGAGTGGGAGGAGGGTAGGGGGTCATGGGGTTGGGAATTCGAGTAGTGGTGGTGGAGCGGGATCAGAGGCGGGGTCGAGGAGACCTCCTGGGATTGAAGAAGTTTGTAGGTGATCCCCTCTGCTCCTTTCAAGTAGAAACATCTTGCTTTCTTTTCCCTTGTATGTTGAGGATTACATTGCTGCTAGCGATGATCAATTGGGTACACTTTTGGGTGGAGTTTGGTGTTTCTTCTAAGGGATGAATTGCCATAAGTTTGTCGGATAAGCTGTTATCTTTGTTTTTTTTTTTTTTTTTATCACTGGTGTGGAGTTTTGTCCATCAGGCATAAAATCTGAATATTGGGGGGTTGGTATGCATCTTGATTCAGGCGTGATGATTTCCTCTGTCCCTCTTTGGTCCCTTGCTTACTTTTCTGTATGAAACCAAGACTTACGAAAACCTTTCCTGATGACCCATGCTTTCTTTGTATTTAGAATGCATACAATACTTCTTATGTGTTTGATGCTTGTGAATGTGTGGTTGCCTAGTTTCGGTGCAGAAATGATATATAGTGGTTGTTTGTGTATGCTTTTTGAGAGAATTTACCAGAATTACCCGAGTAAAGTAAGTGATCAAGGACTCCAATCAAAGATTAAAAAAAAAAAAAAAAAACAGACAATTGGTAGTTTGTTGCATGGCCTTTGAAAAATCATCTATTCTGATGAATGATGATATAATATAAATTTCTCTGCCGGACCGGATCTAATGGCTGTTCCTCTTATTTGAAGGGATCTTGTTAACTTATTCTGTGCATGTCCCTTCTGTCAACAAGCTTCTTATTTTCATAATTAGTGGCTAATACTTGACTCTTTCTTTTGCTTTCGGAAGAATGTTGATGAATGGTTTCAAGGTTCCTTTTGATTTGGTTTGCTCACAGTTATCAGAAATGTTACATATAGGCTTCAAATGTTCAATTTGTGAAACATGTATGGATGATATGTAGTTTTTCTAGGGCACCACATTTGAATAAGTTGTTCTTGTTCCTTTAGAACATTAGTGGGGCTGATAATGTGGTACTAAACTCTTGCCTTGAAATCCACTTATATTGAGACCTGAAAGGAGAAAGGATTAAAGGAAGTTTTAACGGTTGTCTTCAAAGATTTTAGTGTAGAATGGTCACTCTGCAGGAAGTGCTTGCCGTATATATGTGCGAGATTTGATGGAAAACCATGCTAAATAGGTGGATCAAGTGATTAACTGCCCTGGTAGATAATGTGATTCTTTCCAAGCCTTCCAGTATCTTGAAGTTATTGTCCAAACTATGTGATTTAGGGCTGCTAGTTAAATTGCTTAAATTATTATCTTTCCCTGCATAGTGTTTGTGGTGGCATGAAAAGACCATCCTATGAAATATGCAGGCATTTCTTTGGAGTACAAGACCTTTATGATACTGTGATTTTGAAGGCTTCTTTAGTTCTTTTGCATTTTAGAGCTTACTGGCATTTATATACTTGTATGCCTTGATATCCGGCTGTATGATAGTTGGCCTGGAAATGGATCGACCTCTTTGCATATAATAGCATAGACCCCTTGGGGCCATATTATATCCTGTGGCTGTGTCTTTCTTTGGATTATTGACACATAGAAATGGTGATGATGATTAAAATCTCTTTCAGACCTTGCCATCAGCAATTCAGACGAGTCTGACCAACTTGTCCAATTGATCTGTTATACATCAATAGGACAGCCTATTTTGTGTCAACTTTTTTTTTTTGTTCTTGAGATATTAACACACGAGCTTTCATTATATAAATTCATTTGGCTTTTATCTTTCAGGAAATGAAATCAATTACTATAGAATCCAATTTTCTTTCACTCAATTCATCGGTAGTTTTTGCAGCCAAGTAGCTGAGGTGACACCTGTCCAATTTAGGGTCTTGAGAATATGTTCCTTTTGCCTTCTGAGGTTCTTCTCTGGAGTCCTAAAAATAGGAGCTTCCTTGCTTCTACCTCTGTATTCGTTCCTCTCCACGGCATGATTTTAAGCCCTTATTTCTTTGACAACCAGGTTGCATCTCTTCCGTAGAGCCTATTGGGGTTTCTGCCTTTCTGGTTTATTTTTCATTTGTCTCTCTCTTGACAGTTTCCCTTACGTGTGGTCGATTGTCTCTCTAGCCTCCCTTGCATTATGCATGGCTCGAAATCTGGTTTGCAAGCGAAAAATGAAACTTGTGTAAAACCAGTGTTTCGTATACCGGATCCTGTAGTGGCTCTTGCTGTCTGTGTATGTCTATTCCTTTTTTCCACATACACCTGGTAAGTTGCCCAGGCTTCTTAAGCATCTTGTCTTTTTTAAGGACAATGGTGGGTGCATCCATCCTTGCATTTTCACCTTGCACAACTTCTAGGCTAGTTTCAGGCATGGTGATACAGCGTACATACTACAGGCTGTAGAGTCGTGTATTTAGTCATCTCGGATAACGATGGACTTATCTGATTGAACTTATATTGATGGGAGTACGTACATTGAATCAGCTGTTGGTGTATTCTGCTATTGATTATGTCCTGCACTCCCTGATTTCTCTCTTTCCATTGGGGTACTCTGCTGTTGTGGATCTGTATTTGCTCCCCTGGTGATTAATTACCCAGATTGCTGTAGTAAGTTTCAGATTTATGCTTCTAATGCTGAGAAAGCTGTTTTCATCGGAAGTACTCGTGACACTTCACTGGTGCGGATGTAATTGCATTTTGACTACTTTATGCTGACTCGCTCCTGTCGTCCTTTGTAGGTTGCTGTGCGTTGCTGCAGATCAATGTGGATATCATGGCATATATGATATACCTGTCGGTTCACATATATGATATAGCTGTCGTTGAACCAAGAAAGTGAACAGATTGATGACAGTTAGACGTGATATTGGTCCATGGATAGATAAGCATTCTTTTGCTGGTAGACAGTGGATGAAGATATGATCTCTATGCTTTGATTTTTCTGAACAGATGAGGATCAAGTGTCTGAAGTCCTGTTGCAGTCCTTTGATCATGAAGTTGGATGTTCGTGCTAGTATTCGCTTGTTCAAATTCTTTTTAGCATAAGCTCATATGCCTATGATCGGAATCGTACTTGGCATTCGGTTGTTTTGTCTTCACATTACTCAAGCATTCTCTGAATATAATGGTGTCTAAGTCATGCCAAAGTCGGCTATTTTTCAGAGGGAGAATGGGAGGTACTCCAGCAGCAGTCAAGTTAGGCATTGTTATTTTTTCATCCCACAATCGTTTAACTGATTTTCTTACATGTAATTTGAATTTTTTAAATTTTAAATTTTGTGGTGAAAATTGTTGTTGCAGCAGCGTTTTGGGTACTGTTGTAGTACCAACATTTCCCCCCTTTACAAATAGGTTACGGAGATGTTCCTTTATGCCTATTAATATGTTTTTGTACGAGTAGCGGCAGTATCCTTAAGAGTCGATTTTCAATGAATTCGTGACTCATATCACCATCTGCAAATAATTGTAACATTGGTTTGGGTGTTCTTGTAACTATTAATTTGATTTTTTTTTTCAAATTTTAAAACCATGTATTATATTTTTTTAGAGGGGTTCTACAGTTCCATTTTTCCTTCCTTCAAGGAGAATATAGGGGTTATATTTGATTCAGCCTATACGTTGTATCTTCATTCATTAAGTTTTTGTTATAAAAGATAATTCAAAAAAAAAATTGTAAATGTTAATTTGAATTTTTTCAAATTTTAAAACGATGTAGTACTTTTTAGTGGGGTTTCATTTATGTTATAATATCCGTTGATATTCGTGGATTGTGAATAGTGATTTTTGTGAACTGTATATCATATGTGCGTGCATTGTAGTTTCATGCATATGAACTGTAAGAATTTTTTTTATATAAAACCAAATTCGACTAGGTTTTATTGCTCTTATCTAACATACAGGCGTTAAGTTTTCCTAGACACTCAAGAACAACGAACTCCAAGAAATTATTTAACATCTCAAGGCAATCTTCTATGATACCTCCTACTAACAACTTAAAAGTAAAATTATGTTTGATCATAATTTTATCCAAATTGAATACTTTACAATATGTTATCTATGTTCTATAATTCTTACAAGATATATATTTTTTATTATTATATATATAAATATAAATTTTATTTTAATATTATCAAATCACATATGATTATTATTAAATATATATTAAATTTTACATCAATATTTATATTTAATCAATCCGTTGTAAAAATTTTGGAAGGAATGAGTAAAACGAGAGTACTAATTTCAGGAAAGGAAACGACAAGATTTTCCGGTATAATTATCCATTTGTTATCACCTGATAATCTGATATCGCAACATCGTGGCAGCGACATTTCCAAGACGGTGAAGTGTAGCCGCGGCGACCGTACGAGCTAGTCGAAGTAGTACTTCACCGACGACGAAGAATCGGCATCGCTGGCCATGGGAGGACCAAGCAAAGCTACGAAGGCGGCGACATCATCTCCCACAAACTCTCAACAAACAGGTCCAAAACCGAAACCCTAATTTCACTCCCTTTTTCGATTCCACTCCCTTTAATAGAGTGGTCGGAATCCCGATCATTTGATTTGATTAAATGGTCTGATTCTATCAAGCGCTATGATTAATTTGAGCGCACTATGAATAAGTCACTTTGTTATTACTTCCCACACCCTGTACTGGTCCGGATCCCGATCATATGATTTGGTTACCTGATCGGATTGTATCAGATTCTATGATTGCATCAGGAATAAGTCTCTTTGTTATGAATATATAACAGAGCGAGAATATATGCATTTCGTCCTCTTAGACTCTGCACTTGACGGGATTGCGTGAGTTTGTTGTTTTGCACTGCTTGGCTCTTCTACGATTAGTCAGAGTCGGTCCTGTGTTATGATTCTAGTTATGTGAAGTCCGTGCTGGATCTTTTCTTCAAAAGAGATGGTGGTGTTGTTGACGTTGAGGGTGACCGCAACACATGTGACGAATGAGCTAACGGCCTGCGACGAGGGGTCTTGATGTTCGGTATTGATTGTTTCTCATTTGTTTGCAGTTTCTGATGATGATGAGATAGACTATTCGGTTAAGCCGGAGTTTTACGATTCGGAGGTCGATGATAAAGATGAGATCTGGGTGTCGTCTAAGAGGAAAGGTCAATATTCTGATGCTGTGCTTAGCTGCCCTGCTTGTTTCACAACGCTTTGCTTCGAGTGCCAGAGGTATGTTGTCTGAGAGTTGTGTTTCAGTGAAAGTTGTTGGATGAGTTTGGGTGTGATGATTTTTGGGATACTGTGCAGAAGTAGCATAGTTTTAAGAACCTCATGAACAGATTAACACTTCCGAAGCTCATTTAAGCTTTCGCTAGAGTCTTGTGTGCTTCAAAATCAGCAAGTTTGCATTCAAGTGACAGCCGAACAGTGATTCCTGTGTATCAGGCTGAGGTTGTTCCTCAGCCTGAAAGTATCATACCATCACTTTTTTCCCCTTGAAATTTGATTTTTCTTCTCAAACTTGACTCTCCTCCCTCACTGGGTGGGTTCACTCCCTCCATCCCTTCTGTAAACCGGACTACTCTCGGGTTTTGAGTTACTTCTGTTCTACTTATTTTCACCACATTGTGCTTTGAAAGTAGAACTTTGTATTTCTTTGTGACGATATTTCGAGTTCTCTGTCATACCTGTTGCAAATGTCTCATAAAAAGGAAGAAGTTAAACTCATATGAGTTTTCATTCGAGTGACGGCCAAACAATATGTTTCCCTGTTTTCCATCTGTTATAGTTGTCCTTCAGCCCGGAAATATTATACCCGTTTTTCATAGAAGTTCAATTTTTCCTTTAATATTCCTCCTTTCCCTCACTGTGTGGGTTCGCTTCCCCATGCCTTTCATAAACCGCAGTGCTCTTGAGTCTGGAATTACTTCTGTTCTACACTTTTCTCTCCACTTGCTACTTTGTATGTAACTTCTTAATTCACTTTGCCAATAACTTGAGTTCTCTGTCATACGTGTTGCAGATGTCTCTTAAAAAGGGGGAAATTCTGTGAGAAACAGCCTGAGATTGTAGGCATTTTTTTGTAGTGAAATAGCAGGGTTGCTATTTGTCTCTATCTTCTTTGCTATTCAAAATGTTGTAGAAAGCGCTGAATGGAGGTCTGGTCTGTTATAGTATAGTGTTACTTATTTTTTCCCAAGCACGCTTTAATGTTTTGTTTGCTCTGTAGGCATGATGTATATTTGACCCAGTACAGAGCTATCTTCGTCGTCAACTGCAAGATCACAAACAAGCAAGTACTGCCGCAAACAAGTAGCAGCCAGAAAAGGAAAAGGCAGGGCACAAAGAGGCTGCCTGCCCCTGCCGAAGGAAGTTTGCAAACTGATGCAGCAATCAGACAAGTTTGCTGCGATGTTTGCTCGACAGATGTGGGAGTCATCGACGAGGAAGAAGTCTATCATTTCTATGATGTTATTCCAAGTGAATGTTAATCCGATCACTGTACTACCATGGGAATGGGACTATTTTTACGAGTTAGATCAGAGTCACCAAGAAACAGTTCTGTACATGAGACGTGGGAGGGTCTGATAATTATGAGTTAGATGGTCGCTCTATGACCTTTGATCCTGTATTTGATGGAGTTTGGGGTAGTCTTCTTTTCTTTAAGATGATTCAACCAAACCGAATCTGCAATTTTTTTTAAAAGGTTTTCTCTTAAGGAAAATTCATTGATCAACCTAATAGTCTGCCAGCCGGGAGGATCATGTTAACTGGCATTAGTCGATGAGCTCGACCCACGAATCTGCATTTGTTTCTATTTTTTATTTTTGTTTCACTTACTAATGAAACAAAATTGTTATATATTCTTGTTTTTTAAATAGATGAAACAGAATAAGAAAAATAAATAATTTTTGTTTTCGTTTTCGTTTTCATGTTATTATTATATTCATTATTCTCTTTATAAAAAAAATCATTTATTGGTGTAAAGGGATTTTTTTTTTGTCATTGATGTTTACTTTTATTGTTGGATTTGATTTTCATAATTTTAAACAACAATACCAAGCAACCTTTTATCATTCGACAGACTTCATCAATTGCTAATTTGCGAGCTACACTTCTTTCGGATCTTATAACTACTCCCTTCGTGCAATACTTAAATGAATGCCAAGATCATTAAAAAAAAAAAAAAAGCATCAAGTGTCATTGCATTGATTGTCTGTTTGGTATAACTCATGTTTTTTGTTTTTTGTTTTCTATTTTTTGATTTTTAAATGAAAAATAAAGGCAAAAAAATAGAAAATCAGAAAAAAAAAAAAGGTTTTTTTCTTTCTATTTTCTGTTTTATCTGAATACAATATTCATTTACACAAAATCATTTGATTTTGTAATGTGATTTCGATTTTTATTATTTGTTTTTTGTTTTTATTACTGATTTTGATTTTTTCAATTTTGAACATCAATATCAAACAGTCCCTTAATTATCATTAATATTTTACATGGGGTTGCGTTGCATTACATGGAATAATTATCATTGCGTTATATGAATTTATGATTTCGTCATGTAAGTCAAAACTTACATTGATATTCTTTCTATCTCAATCTACTTGTAATATTTTCATTTCTTACATTATTTAATACCCACTTTTAAAAAATTCATTTTTCATATTAACGATGAACAAAAATATGTCACAATTTCAGAATTAAAATATACAAATTAAACTATAATTAATACTTTCTCTGTCACTTGAAAAACACAATATTTATCACGTAGGTAATAAAATAGATCGCGTTACGAATGATCCGTCGAGAGCGGGACGAACAAATAATATTTTTTTATAACATTATCATAAAACATCAAATATAGTTTTAATTACATACTATAATCCTGGGGAAAAATAAAATTCGTATCATAATGTTTAATAAAAAAATATCGTATTAAAATACATGATGAATAATGCATTATTGTTCAATCTTGTATTTTCTCATAGGACGGAGGAAGTAGTTCATCAGAATATTACTCACAAAAATCGATATTTGATCGTTTCATATACAAATCAAAGTTTACATAAATAAATGTACAATTCAAATGATTGACCTAAATTGGAACGAAGTGAGTATAACCCATTGCCTCATAAATACTCTCTTCGATCAAATTTGTTACTATAACAATTTGATTATGTATATTTATTAACATAAATTTGATTTATATCATAAAATGATCAATATAAAAAAACAACCTTATATATTAAATAATTAAAAAAATATTTAATGTATAATTAAATTGGGACGGGAAGTAATATCTTTTTCACTGCTCATCCCACGCCTTCTCCCATGGCGGCGGCGAAACCCGGAGCCTCCTCGCCCGCATCCCCAGACCTCGACCAGCTAACCCTAGACCAACTCCGATCCCTCAAAGAACAAGCAGATCTCGAAGTCAATCTCCTCCAAGACAGCCTCAACAACATCAGCACCGCCACTACTCGTCTCGACCTCGCCTCAACCGCTCTCCACGACCTCTCGCTCCGGCCTCAGGGGAAGCAGTTGTTGGTTCCGCTTACGGGGTCGCTTTATGTTAAGGGAGTGTTGGATGATAACGATCGGGTGTTGATCGATGTCGGGACTGGGTATTTCGTCGAGGTAATGGAAAATTGAGTCTCTGTTGATGATGTTGGATTTTTCAATGAATTGGTGATTTATGATGTCTGCTGAATGTGGTGTTAACTTTGGTATTGAGATTCATAATTGTGTTGTTTGGAAATTATTTGAAAGTTAGCTCAGAGATAAGCAGCCCTTTTCTGAGGGCATCATCTGTTATAAATATATAATAGGAAGTTCCTGCGCTCTGCACTTGATGGGATTTTGTTGTGTCTTTGCTTTGTTTCCAGACCTTGACCATGACAGGAATGCCTAGGTTATTGTTGTTGTATGCTTGGATGGTATTGATTTAGGGAGAAGGGGCTCTTGGGTTTAATGTGGGAGTTATTGAGTGTATGCGTAGGTAGCATGGTTTATAGGGTTTTGATTGGATGGGAGATGAGCAAGGTGGAGAATTTTGTTTGGTTATGATTGGAGAGAAGCAATTGAGCATCAACCCTAGAGGTGGAATTGTGAGCACAAATGGAAGGTGCGTTTTAAAAATGGTTAATCAAGATTGAGTCATGAAGGTTGCATCTGTTGTAGTAGAAGCTAAGATATTGTTGTTGCACGGTGAAAATTCTCAATAGACACGGAAAGCCATATGACTGACTTACTTAGTTCTAACTCTCTTGCGCTGTGCAGAGTCTAGAGCAGGAAATCGTACACCGACTTAGCTTTTAGAGGAAGAGTATCTTTTTGTTAAGATTTGCACATATGATGATTGATGAAGAGGTCCTTGAGAGTGTTGTCTGAAAATGTATCAAATGAGTCCTGAAGAATTGACGGGGATAGATTTTACGGCTCGTGTTCTTAGTGGGAAATTTTCAACCATTGACATGTGGTAGGTTGATGACTGAGAAAAGGACTGAATGAATCATAAAGAGAGAAATCTGTTTGAAGAATGATGTATTCAGTGGTGATTTTTAATCAATGGTAGCCTGCATTTGTGAATGCAACTTCGGCTTAGCATATTACCTCTGAGCATATGCCTTTTGCTTTTTCATTTTCTTCATTTTGGGTTGTAACGGTGGACGCTAGGCATCTAGATACCTTATTCTCTTCTTCTGTTGACCTGATGCATTCTGCCCCTTAAATAAGTAGCAGGGTTATATAATTTCATCGGCCCTTGCATTAGTACTGACCTCGCAATATTTTGTTTAGATGCTGTTTGTCCTTTGCAACTGCAAGCACCTTTTCCTTATGAGCCTCTATGACTTTCTCATCCTAGTCCTTTCTTTGTTTCTTTCTTTCTGACCCTAGTATTTTATTTTTTAATACTCTGGCATGAACAGAAAACAATGGTTGAAGGAAAAGATTATTGTCAGAGAAAGATCAACTTGCTGAAGTCCAATTACGAACAACTTTATGAGGTATGTTAATCCAGTTTCTTCCTTACATTTACTTCTACAAAGACAAATGATTAAGGGCCAATGCCACTGGTTTGAAGAGTATGCCGCAATGATGTCTGATTTTAGATTCAGGGATAACTTGGTTCGCCTTTACATGTTCATCTTAGAGATCTTTGAAGTTGCATGGCAATGTGTGCTGACACTTACATAGAAAACACAAAACCCGTCTATGATTGGTCTTAAACACCACCTTCAAGTCACTTTGTTATTAAATGTACAGTAGTTCCTTTTCCCTTTGTTCTAATGGTTGGTGGTGATGTTAGTGTTACGCCCTTGCTTTGTTATTATGTTATCTATTGATGTGGTGCCTCTTTGATAGCAGAGTTTCCTCATTTTTTTTTGTCTTTAAACTAAACAATATAACAAGAATTTGCTCCATATACCTCAAGCTTTCTAAAATATGATACCCTCTGGTTAGTGGTAGTATATTTTTGCCATGTGTTGCCGAAAATTACATTACTAGCAGACACTATGGACTCGGCCTAGGCAAAGAATTTTTTCATATATGAACAGAATTCTAAAACTCAAGGTCCAATATCTATGTTGCTAGGTCCTAAGTGTCTTATACACTGTACTGGAAACAGATTGTAATTCCCAAATAAAAGCCTCCGTCCATTAAAATAGAACGGACGCACTACTGAAAACATTGAGGGTTTCATTAGTCCGTTGATGATGAGAACCCTTTCTAGTACGATCTACCAAGAATGGTACTATGATTTTGCCAACAACCTATCCGGTTTAATGACGGTTCTTCCTAGAAGGGTAGAATTCAGCTGCCTTTTCCCATGCTCTTGATAAATCAATAGATGAATACACGTCTGGCTGATTCTGTTCTGATGGCATTGATAGTTAATTGACAAATTTCTATTGACTGGATTATATATTGCTAGGTCCTCATGCTAATTTGTTTGCGTTCTCGTGTGGTGTACCTGTGTTCTCTGTTGTGCTCAAATAAGGTTTTAAAGATTTATTTTCAAGCGTTTAAAGCCTCACAAGTCACAATGCACATTACTAACAATCACTTCAACTTATAGTGACCGGTTTAATTTTAAACTGTCTGTGTTACAAGGTGCTGGTTCAAGCTTGTTACGTAACATCAATATTTTCCCAATCATTCATATTTGATGTAGATTTTATGCGTAACTTGCATAACGCAGGTAGCAGCGAAAAAGAAAACCATAGCCGATGAAGCTGGAGTAATATTACAAGCCAAGTTGAAGCAGTTGTCCCCCAGTTCCGGAGCTGGTGCTGTAGCATTATAAAAATTTGTCACCTTGGTATGATAGCTGCCAACTGTGTAAGCTTGGTTCTTTCTATAATTTAACGTTGTAATGTGTCATTCTTACCATGGTTGCTTGTTATCTGGCTATGTACTGGTGCTTGATCTGCTGCTTTCATCTATGAAGTTTAGTTTGTTTGTTTGTGCAACACATGGATCTAGCTTTGTTCTATTTGGAACTGTGAGCTGAATTTTGATTGTGGAGCAATTATCGTTCTTTCATCCTTTGATCATGGAGGGAGGTTAAGGACTAGATTTTGTGCTTGAATATTGCTGTGGTATGATTTCTTAGGAAAACTTTTGTCGTTCAGTAGTTTGCTTGATCTTAATTTCTTTGTAGAGAGGATGTCTGTTCCTTGTGTCGTCTCATTTGTTAGGCCGTGATGTGGTATGCCGCTACATTTTGTATTCTTTGGGATGCATCTCTTTTCATACTTAATATTTTCTCACCGGTGTACTAGAACTGTAGATCCTTTTGTAAAGTGCTCTAAGCATTTTAATTGAGCTTTTTTTTTTCACATCTTGTTGTTTGATCGATTAAGACTTTATACCCTATGAAAAACGTAATAGAAAATGTGTTCTTAAGCTTTGAATGTACTTCAAAAGATTCCTTTTAAGTAATTCATCAATTCCCGACCGGAATTTTTGTTTCTTGAATTATCTTTCCCTATTGCATATATTTCTATTGGCCACAGGTGCTGCATCAGGGTCATTTCATCAGAAACGGAAAGATAAAGGAGATCCAAGCTGATGGATGTGTTAGTTAAGGTGTGTCTCTTTTTATGTTTCAGGTATTATGGCACCGCTGGCTGCTACAGTTGCCACTGCTGAGCACCAGAATGGAAATGGTTCTTGCCGCCATTGGAGTGGCAGATGGCCAAATGTGGTTGTGGCTTAATGATTATGGATCTTACAAGCACCTTCGATGCCCTTTCCAATCTGCAGCTTGTGTGATTTTCAGAACATGAAACCATAGACTGCCCTTTTAGTCCCCCTCATCCAGGATACAGACTGCCCTTTTAGTAGCTATTGTCTGCTAGGCGCCTTGCATCTCTTTTTCTTTCATGGACGCATAGAAGTTAGCTAAAAACTGTTTTCCTGATCAGGTAACGTATGGAGCTTGGTGCGACACGTTGTTTTAGTCTTGAACTGTGTCATTTGTCCGTGCTAATCAGATTGGAAATTCGTTTTCCGAGTTCAGCCGTTTCAGTTGAGTGCTAGTGATCAGAATTAGATCAGAAAAGGATGAAGAGATCCCACTATTTTTGTAGTTGTATGAGCTTAGAGGACAGGGTATTCCGATTCATTGCCAGAACACGACGAAATAGTTGTTAGATAATGTGAAAGATCGGCTGGGAACCCTGGTATTACTTGAGGTGTCAAGCATCAATCAGTTAACTTTCAGCTGACATCGTCGATAAAATATCATGTCGATGTTGCCACCATAACGCTTTAGCTTGCACTAATGGTGTGCCACACGTGGTTGTTTACTTGTTTCCATCAGACGAAGGACTGTTGACATTATGTACAGTTGAAAATCAGACGGCAAATTTTTGCGTGGTTGGCACTCGATATTTTGGCTAATCAAACATATGAAAGCAACACTCTCACAGGTTTGACAAAAACTGATGCTCCTGTTGCGCATTTTTTCACCGTGAGCAAAGCTAAAGACGATTTTGTGGTCTACTGTCTTGGATGCTCGAACATACTTTTGTCCACGGCAGAATCAATTTATAGCTGACAATCCAAAATGGATGATAACTTGGTCATGATGACTTTGTATGTCTGCAGATTATGCAGAAGGTCCTTCTGTGGATTGAGACAGGAGCCGACACGGACATAATCCGGCTCGTGATATTCCAGACCTAATTCACAGACCGTTTCAATGAACGAACAGCCCACACTCGGAACATACCAGCTCAACACTAGCACTGGTCCACAATTGTTGTGACTCTCTAGACGGCATGGGAAACACAGATATCACGCCTTAGGCCTATCAAGCCTTGATGGAGCTTAGGCAGGCAAATGTTGTGCAGTAAAAATGAACATGTGTAAGGTAGTCATACTTGCATTCATGAATGAGAGCGGCAAAGGCGGCAAGAAGATGATTTGCAGTTAATTGAACTCGTACCGGCGATGTATCATCTTACAATACCAAGATGCCCAGCTTCTGCTAGGGAAAGAATACTGAATAGCATGTTACGACATTCAACACACCTATTCAGATACTTCTTTCAAGGTTGGGAATATTTCTTCCACTTTCAAGCCAGGAGGTGCTCTAGGGACAATGCTTTTCCTCCATTTATGGTCAAGCTTTCTCGACAATCTCTTGCCGATTCCCTCTTCAATCTCCCTTTCCCTCTTCACCGTCAGCATTCGAGCAATCTGGTACAGAAGGATAAATACCAAAAACCGGAGAAGAAAAAAACCCATTAGCAAATGTGTAATCTCATTCTCAAATGTATTTATTACATTGGACAACATATAGGCTATATTGAGGAAATGCAAGTATTATATTCCATTAGCAAGTATTTTGGTTCGAAATTGCCTCGTAACAGGGCACAAGTATTCCTTCCTTCTCCCGATACCGTTCACTAACCACCAAATAAAAGAGATAACAGCAAACATGCATGCCAAATACATGTGAATGCTGTTTCCTATTGAAACCAAACCAAATTAAGCACTCTCGAACTTACTGAGATAGACTGCATGATGATGGAAGTTGTTAATACAAATCAAATTTAGCAGTTCACCACATAATGATGCATCATAGGACCCCAAACAACAACAACAAAATTCCCCGTTTCTTACAAATATCATATTTCATGAACTAGACATTCCCTTCTCAACCCAAATTTTTCTCAACGAAGCTTTTGATGGTATGATGCCATATGGAGAACCGTGAACCTACTCCTGAGTCCTGACATTCAGTAATCAAATCCCACTGTAAATTAGGTTCACCTGAGTATGATAACTGGGACTCAAGGCGTCCAAAGTCTGTGCTAAGATTCAAATACGAATCTTGCAGCTACCTTGATTAACTTGCTTGGCAAGGTATCAGACTAGTGTTGCCAAAGGTCACGAGTTCTACACTTCTACCATCTTAATTTATCCAAAAGTGGTAAGGATAAGCCAATGCACTTTACCCCTCCAAAAATTGCATACGAAAGCGATGAGCCAGAGCTAAGATAGCACATTTTACACAGTTTTTGGCAGCACTGGTTATCTAGAGGTTTAAAATAAAGCTCAATGTTTGACAATAGCTGAACATCATAAAGCTACAAAACACTAGCAAGCCTCAACATATCTCATATAAAGGCATGACCCTGAGCTCAATTCATAGGCAGATACACCTAAGGACCAATAACATCAGCACACAATACCAAGTCCTAACAGCATCTCTCCACCAATCTAAGCAACCAGCAACGAAAGGACTCATGAACCATTGAACCCCTATACATTATCCTGTGTCTTTCTATATCCTTGGTACGGGTTTCTCACTGTCAAGGTTAGCAACCAGTGAACTTCAATGAATAATGTCATAACACCCTAGCTCTCAGGCACAATAAAACTTCCAAAGTGGTCACTCATCATTGTATTACTCCATATCAAGCAAGCTTTGACTTCTGAGTTCTATATCGTATCGAAAACGAACCTCTTCACCTTGTTGGTACAAGTAGTACAATCAAACCCATTAACCCACATCACCACAAGATCTTCAGATACTAGGAATCCGAACCCCAACCTCCGGAGCTCTAAACCAAAACCAATTGGTAACGAGTGGAGCAATCCAGGATCTTATACTTGTTATGAGCTCTCGAATTTCCAATGCGGGGAAACATTCTCTACACAATCACCAAAAACATTCGCACACAAAAAAACAAGAAGCCCCCAAAACCCCAGTACTACCAACAGTCCGAATGGATGATAATAAACCCGCTAGTGGATTAAGTATATCTTAACAACGATTTTACCTTTTTGCGGAGCCTGTGGAACTCGCTGGGCTTGTACTCCTGCCGACTATATTTCGCAAAATTGAGCATGATAATCTCCCCTTTCAGATCCACCACAGCCTCGTTGATCTCCTCCGTGGTCATCGCCCTTATCTCCTGCAGCTCCTCCTCCCTCTTCGCCATCGTCAGCACCGATGAGCGAGGCCGGAGGGTCGACGACGACGACGATGAAATGGTGAGGCAAGTGCAGGAGGAGGAGAGAGTAGTGGAGAAGCGGTGGAATGAGGAGGAGGAGGGGAAGTGTATCGCCGCCGCCGCACGCGGTGGTGCGAGGGATGCGGCGGCGGGTGTCGCCGCCGGTGACGTGACGAGGGACATTTTTTGGGGTGGTGTTTGGTGTGTGTTGCTTGGTTGGGTGTGGATAAGAGGAAGACGACCCCTGCTGAGGTTATTCTAGGCCCTAAAAACGTCAGGTAAATTGGGCATTTTTTTTTTTTTAAACGCTATTCGTCTCACAATTCTAATGATAATTGATCCGACACGTGAATTTATATATATGTTAAATTTTTATAAATTTTAATAAAAATATATATTTATATAATGATAATGAGATTTATTGTAACATTTATAAAAGAAAATAATGAATGTATTTTGATGAGTTTAATCGATTTTATATTTTTTAGATAAAAAAATTTTCAAAATAAAAAAATTATAAATATTTTGAGACAATCTAATAAAAAAGTGTTGCATATGGGACGGATGAACTATTTGTTACCATCCATGAAGTGAATAATAATTCTACAAACTATAAATTATACGTGCGTATTATAATTTCGTGCAAACTGTAAAAATTAAGAGCATTTCACGAATATATGTCATGACACATCCAAATTTAGATGTTTCTAATACAAATCAACGGTCAACCTTAAAATATAAAGAAAAGATGCCGCTTGAGACAGGAGTCAATCAATCAAAAGGTCCACTAATATCAAGTTGGTCCAAATCTCAAAACATAATGATCATAATTATTTAATCTTGACCGTTGATCTTGTAACGCTCCGACTTTTTATTATTTATTAATGATACATATGAAGTCAATGTCGCTGGACCTAATGCCCCAGTTAAGCAAAAATTATACATCCTGGCTTAGTCATAAGAACTAAGCTAAGTTCACTAATATATTATTAGTTTAAAAACTTTTGATGCACTCAATCATTATTCAGAATATCACATTCGCTGCGAAATTTACATCTAACATCAAAACTTATATCACACTTCTCTCCAAATCTTGCTCCTATAACAAAGAGAATAGGAAAGACACAAAAAATAGTAACCGTGAGCTATAAGAGCTCAATAACGTGTCGGTCCCCTTATCAGGGGTTACACGAGAGAAGAAGACAATAAAAAAAAGAAAAAGAAATGGCCATTTGGATCTTTTGTTCCAACATTCTGAAATTATCATGTCAGTTGACATTCACAATTATCATCACAAGCATACCAATGATTCATCCTAATCATATAAACACACTTAACACCACGTAACAACGCTCGAAACCATGTGTTCATCGACACTTCATACATTATCGACGTCATTTACTATCGTCATACCCTTGATGGTAATGACAAGACCTCAATATCAAACAAATTGAGATAATGACACTGTGACACAACACGTCCTCGGTCCAAGTCTCACGTATTGCTGCAGTTAACAGTTCACTCAAGACTTTGATATACTTATCATCATGTCAATCACACAGAGACGACAGACAATAGATATCCTCAATGTTATAATTGTGCCATTGACGAGACTTATTCAATTTCATATATAAGCTTTATTCAGCTTTAGCAAAAGGGACATCCGCGAAAAGGGATCAGCCAAACCGGAGCCCAGGGTCTCCTGCAGTGAGATACCCTTATACTAAAAGATCGATGAAAGAATGTCACCACCAAATCATTGTATAACACATGTGACAGACACAACGCTTTTTGTGTTTTATACCACGTTGTTATCTCATCAATTAATGAATTCATACTCTTTTCACACATTCATCCTCATTATACCAACAAACAAGACATAACATACACCATGCAAAAATATTCCACAGCACTCAGTATTTACCACCTAGCACACAGTAGTTGCAGACAGTATTTTACTTCACCCATATTTACTGCCTAAGTCCGAAGATTTCAATGCATATTATTATACTCATGGTATAATAACAGGCATTATCACACACAATAGTCTAAACGTTATCTTTTATCATAATTTTTGACATGCACACATTCAATTTCGTCCTTAAGTGATGACGAGAAGCATCTCCAAATCCTATAATATAATAGAATATGCATATTAAGACACACATTTGTGAATGATTGTTCACGTTATGAAATTAAGTATATTTATTCGTATTTCTTGAAAAACCATCATAGTAATGTTATCTGATGATATCAAGTTTTGAGAAAAGTTTTTGATACTTATTTTGATAGTCCATGATGATGATTTTATGTATTTATCATCATTAGAGATGTTTGTGAATATTTGGAGTTGTTTCGGGGTCAAAACGGTTCATTTTTAGATTCTGTCCAACATGACACTTCGACACGTTTAAATCTATAACTTCTCTTATAAAACTCCAAAAATCATTTCGTAAAATTGTACATAAACTAAACTTCATAATCTTTCTATTGAATTAAATTTTTTATCATAAAACTCTACCAATAATAGCTGTTAATTAGTTCAAATTTATATTTTTTGTTAATTCAAATAGTTTGACATTACTTCTCTAATTTACTGATAACTCTTTATATACAACTCCAAATAATTATTTATAAATTGTTTTGAAAATTAGACTTTCATACATTTTCAGTGATATAAGGCTTGTCTCATAAGTCTTACTATATAATTTCATACAAAGTCATAAGTTCATCTCTGTAAGCAATTTTTTACAGATTGATATATCAGCATGTTTTGATTTATAACTTAAGATTCTCAACTCCGAATCATGATTTATTAACTTTTTTAAAAACTAGACATGTGAAAGTAATACATATATTAATATCAAATTTATCAACGAGTATATAATTTTTTATAAAATTTTTAACCAAGCAGATTACCTTTTGCTCAATGGTGATAACGGATTCTCGTTATATTCGTCTTTCCATCAAGCTTCTTCTACTATCCTTAAAAGTCTCCTTCCTCTCTTCCCTTGTCTAACTATAATTTAATATGGTAATGGTGTTTAATTGTGTTTTTATAAAAGATTTGGAGGAATGAAATGATTTGTATATATACAAAATTAAATTAATTAAAATAATTTAAGTAGAGAGTTGATTGTTATTTAGTGGGGTTTTAATGAAAAATTATTTTAATCTAAGTGAAATATTAAGAAAAATAAATGCCAAAATTGGGTTTAGCTCATTTCATATAAATACGGTATTTGCGTATTAAGTCCATATTTTTTTCGTATTTGCGTATTAAGATTGTATTTCATTCATACTTTATATTTTTTTCTTATTATATCATCAAACAAGTCTTTTAACCCCACAAAATAAATTATAATATACGATTATTTACTATTCACGTTAATTATCTTGAAACTAAATTTTATACAATTTTTTTTATCCTTATCATATTTTGTCATGATTTTTTAAAAACGAATTTTATAACCCGGTTGTATAAATTACAATGTTTTGTAATAGATTGTTTTTTTATTATTTGAATAATAATTTATCGCAAGATTTTCGAGATATTATATATCTTTAATAAACACGACTAAGTTTAGATATGTTATGACACAAATCGCTTTTTCTCAAATTAAAATAAGTGCTAAAATTTTAGTGAAACTTTCACTGAAGTCCAATTTATTCAAAATGATACTTCCTCCATGCGTCTGATGTATTTGTATCTGTTTCACTTTCGTATTTATAGAGATAAATTTTGATGGATATAATGATACGATCAAACTAAATAATAAACGGGACGAAAGGAATATTGCCGGTAATAGATGAAGATCCCAGAAATCCCAGCATACGCACCCTTCCGCCTCGGTCTAAAATACTTAGAATCCGAAGTTCGATTATTGTAAAATCTTGGAGTTAGAAACCACCTTTGATGCCTGGCCACAGTTGACGATACCAATCGCCATCGCGAATCCCTCCAACCTCGATTAATGTTTTGTTAACCCATTGTTCTTAGATAAGTATATAATGATCCGCCAATCTTCGTTATTGTTATCAAAAATTCTTTTTTAAGGACGATAATTGATCCTACACATCAACATTAGTTTTATACTTGCGTGTTTTTCATAAGAAGATCATCCATTCTAGCGTTACTCTACATCAAGTACGTTTAATATCGAAATTTTGAGAATGGACTATTGGAAAAAAAAAAAGACAGATAATACTATTAAACGATTTATACTATTTTTTAAAGTATTACTCCTTTTATCCCATATAAATTATGACACATTATCTATGAAAGTTTATTAAATATGAATGTCTTACATAAATTATAACATTTTTATAAATGGAAAGTTTGAAATGCTATAAATCATAAAATGCCCTTATTTAATTATCACATCATCTTCACAATCATTAATTTTTCTTATTCCATCAACTCATAATTTCTTTCCTACATTCACAAAGATAAAATAATAAAAATCTTTAAATTCAACACTTATATTAATAACCGTGTCAAGTTAATATTCTTAATTTATATGGGATAAAAAGAGTACAAATATTCTCTAAAATTAGTGTTCATTTCTATGGTTCTATAATCAATTTGATCCCGTAATTAAATCTGTGGATAATGTATACGAAAAGATCACTTGTCTCTTTTATGTTTTTTATTTATATAAGGTGATTTTTGATCTATATAAGATTGATTTTAATCTATATTAAATTATTTTTGGTCCACATATTCATCACAAAATGTTCTCTAAAATTCATTACCAAGATCTGCTGTTCTTTCTAGCATTAAAGGACAAAAGAATATGCAACAAAGAGTTGGGAATATCCCTTTCCAGCTTCACATTAACTTTAGGTACATAAATATTCTCAATACAAAAACATATACTTGGTCACGGTAAATTCGCAAAATTCGGGCGGTGGAGAAGCTGTGGGAGGTTGCAAATCAGCCTACCCCAAACCACTGTCACAATCAAAACAACAAAAAAAAACACACGACAACACGCGTTTCACGATTCCTCTTCATCGTCTTTCCTTTTTCTTCCTGTATTTTCTTTTTGGCGTTTCACAGTTTTGCCCAAAATAATATGAAGGGGGAGAAATATGCGGAGAAATTGAGGATTTAGATTTCGAGAAACAGCGCCGGATTCTTGATTTAGTTTTTGTCGGCGTGTTTTTGGGTTCTTCTTCTTCATTTGATTAGGTGAGTTTTTTGGGGTGTGTTCTGGTTTTTGATTAATTCATTGTTAGTTTTTTTGGGGTTGATTGTTAGATTGTTATTTTGACTATGTTTGGGTTCTAATTGGGAAATTTGGTGAATTCATGGGAATTGCATGAAGTTTTCTTAGGCACAGAATAATCTTGTTGCATGTTCGACATTAGAGTTTTTTTTTTTTTTTTTTTTAATATTATTTGGGGCAAATGGGTAAAAAGGGGCCTAATGGGATATAGGTCATTGTTTTTTTAAGTTCTTTTTTTTTTAAAAGAAAAATAGAACTCTTTTCTCATAAGACTAAGACTAGTTCATCGTTATATAAGAAATCGTTCTTAGAGAAACGATTTTTGTTTTACATGAATTGTCTTTCGAGGAATTGAGTTCTTCTTACGTAAAAAAAAATCACAAAAATTGATTAGAATTCGTTTCGATAAAATGAAACTCACATGGGGAAATGATTTCTTTTTTATGAGAAAAAATTGACGTCGTATTAGTGTTTCCGGATATAGGGCATCATTTTAGAACATAGATTATCTCATACTCAAATTAATAGAGGTCATTTACGTGCTATTTAAGCTCTATATTTCTGGGTTATAAGATAATCAAACAAGAAAGACTGACAATCAATCTGGGTTGGTTTAATGGTGTTCGACTCAATTTTTTTTTTAAAGATCTTGGGTTCGAATCCGAGGGATTAATCGAGGTGCGTGCGAAATAACAGAATGGGAAAAAGGAGCTGATTTTAAATCCGTTATAATTAGCTATCGTAATGCTGTAATAAACGAATGTGCTTGAAGCATATGTGGCTTGTGTCCATTGCATAAAATTTCCACATATATAAAATTCACCTAATACCCTAATAGACCTAAAGCTCTTTCCAAGATGCACCCTGGACTTGGCTAGATGGCCCAGCCACAGTCAAAGCAACCTGCTCTTTTTCTTCTTGCTTCATCACAACCTATGAATATGATTCAATTCCTTTAACACGATCCTATATGATATTTTCATTTTTGAGGACCAAGATACATTGCAAGTAACATAACGTGTATGTCATGTTTCTTGTGGACCTTGCCAGGAAGAAGAGTTCATTGCCACAAGCCAGAAAACTTCTCTACGCGAATAAGAAAATCGGGCTGTCAACCGCGGTGGGCAGCCCGATTTTCTTGAACCTAATCAATCCATCTTGCTTCAGCAACTACTAGGTATGTAACTTCCATTAACTTGATATTTATAGTTTATACGCATCTGAGTTTGACTTGAGTTTTGTTATATTCTTATATGACTTGAGTTCTTGGGTCAAACATTGAGAAGTGCTTTATACTTGGGCATCTTATTTGATCTCATATGCTGTGATTGTTTGGTCATCTGTGGTTGATCGTTTGGGAAGTTGGAGGCCCTTATTCACGAAAGGGTTGCGTTTGGTATTGCTGTAGGAAAGAATTGTGGAGCGTATAGAAGATGAGTACTATGTCAGGAATGCTTCAAAGACCTGTTGTCGCGGCTGCTGCACTTGCTGCAGCATCTGTTTCAACGGATCTTCCTAGCAAGTTTCAGCATTCGGGGTCATCTGATCGTGCTAGTTCCACTGAGGGGTTGAGTTCCAGTGGCCATGATTCGGAATTCCTATCAGAGTCTTCGTGGGCATCTCATATTTCTGTCTCAAGATTGGCGGATTTGTCTTTCGTGGCCAGAATCCAGGTGCCTGTCCCTAATGTCAACTCCGATATGATCACCAATATGGGCAGCAATTTTGTTCGAGATTGTCGTTCATCCTTTACTTCTTCTCCTGCTTTGGTTAACCTGTACCAATCTGCGGAGCTAGCAAAGTTCCCGAAGCCCAGGGCATATACACATAGCATTCCTACAACTTGCAAGGAGGATCTGTGCAGATGGCATCTACCAAGGCCTAGCACAGTTGATGTAGCAGGGGATTCAGAGTGTTCATCAGCAAAGTCTAGGACTGTAGTTGTGTTGCTTGGATGGCTAGGTGCAAAGCAGAAGCATTTGAATAGATACGCAGAATGGTATACTTCAAAGGGCTTTCATGCAATAACATTCACCTTCCCCATGTCCGAGATTATCAGCTACCAAGTCGGCGGGAAGGCTGAGCAGGACGTAGAGTTGCTTGTCAATCATCTGGCCGATTGGTTGGAAGAAGAGCAGGGAAAAAACATTGTCTTCCACACCTTCAGCAACACTGGATGGTTAACGTGAGTGCTCGCTTTTTCTTGTTTTATTCTTCTTTAGTTTTGCTCAGGCCATGAAATGATTGATTATGTATTCATGTGTTCTTATGTTTGTTTCAGTTATGGGGTTATGTTAGAGAAGTTTCACAAGCAAGATCCTTCTCTGCTGGGAAGAATCAAAGGCTGCGTAGTGGATTCGGCTCCAGTTGCTGCCCCAGACCCACAGGTGACTTTCATACATAATTTGTATCACATGTATTCTCTTTATCTATATTCAATTCGATGACCCATATGGCGATGTTCCTCCCTATACTGAGTACACATGGCTAGAGCTTGTCATATTGTTAGGGTGATGCCTTTGAAATCCTAATATCAAGCTAATGTACTTCCCTAGATCACTAGTTATTAGTGAATGTTGGTTTGTGATTATTGGTAGGGGATTCACAAAATTCGACCATTCCACGATCATCCTTGAGTATGGTTGTGCATCGTTGAACCAGTCCTTCAGTTTTCACTTCCACACAGTTTTTTGTTACCTTCTTAAACTTGAAGCACAGATCAACCTTAGATCCATTCCCATCTGTGTTCTTACTCGTTTTTCCATTTACTTGAGGTACTATGTTCTTTTCATTAGAGTTGTCTTGCCTCCATGTTCTCATCTCTTGACGCTCAATTTCATATAGGTCTGGGCTTCGGGTTTCTCTGCTGCTTTCCTAAAAAAACAGAGTATTGCAACAAAAGGGCACTCGACTTTAGAAGACGCACAGAGAGAAGGATCTGTGTTCGTCGAGGGAGTTGCGGAGCAGAAGCCCGCGGTAACAGAGGCAGCTTTGCTGCTTCTTCTGGAGAAGTTATTTGGGGTGGTGTTGAACCTCCCAACAGTCCATAGGTAGAAACCTAGTTTCTTTTTTACCTTTTTTTTTCCAACTGATGTTATCTGCTGCATTTATCTCCGCGACCCAGATAGTTTTGTGATTGACGTTAATTTGTATGACTAGTAAAAATAACTGTTGCCCCAGACCCTGTCTATGACAGGAAATTCTGGGTGGTTGTATACAAAGGATAACCGTTGCGGGTGCTCCCCTCATTGCAATGGAGTTCAATTTGTCCACATTGTTTTAGATTCATGTTCTTGCTTTCCTTTCATCAGTATTAACTCTTGCCTTATTTTCTATTACAGGAGGCTGTCAGATGTTTTAGGACTACTGTCATCTCACCAACCAAGTTGTCCGCAGTTGTATATTTACAGCTCTGCTGACCGTGTGATTCCTGCGAGCTCTGTGGAATCCTTCATCGAGGATCAACGAAAATCCGGGCATGAGGTCAGGGCTTGCAACTTCATCTCCACTCCGCACGTGGATCACTTCCGAAATGATCCACAGTTATATACATCTCAGCTGACCGAGTTCTTCGAAGACTGCGTGCTAAAATGCTGCAAGAAGTCTTCTTGAATTCTTGGACATGGATAAACCCAATTCATTCTTTCTGTGTATCCTTCAATTTTTGAGTTTGTATCAAGATGAAGTTAGATTAATTTTTTAGAGCGTACACAGGTTAATTGTAAAGAGCGCTCTGATTAACAATTTATACAAGTGGAAAAAGCTGTGTTCTTACGTGGTCATCTTCGGTTCCTTGTAGTACCTTGAAAGGTGATCATCTTTCAAACAATCTTTTGACCCAATGATCTGAAGAACTCGAGATGATGGTAGAGTACCCATTGACCAGGGAATGCCAACAATATCAACATGAAGCGAAGCGCAAAATTACAACTGGCCTCTCGTGCACAGATTTAACTAATCCCGTTAATTTACAGAAGACTAGAGCAGTCTCTACTTGCTAGTAACAGGATTACTCATGGACAAGTTCAGCAACGAACAGTTGCTACCCATTTACAATATCAACCACAAAGCTGAAGCAAGTCCTCCAACCTTGCAACCTTAAAGTTCTTCGAGTATCCAAGACGAACACTAAGGTACATCGTTTCGATTTCTACAAAATCCATATCACGGTAGGCATTGTATAAACAGTTTCCTGAAGTGAAGCTTGGCCTCTCTGGTGCCTTATTAGGAACCATCTCCGAGATGCAGCGTTCCTCCAGATATTTGCGTGTTGTAGCGAACTGGATCATTGGAATGTAAACTATGGCTCGACTCAAGATGGGTTGGACCTCAACGATAATTCTGTCCTGTCGTCGCCTGTTGCCCAAGTTACCTATGAGCAGCAGTATGAGGCATTGGGTAGGGCATGTGACCCATGCCCATCGGAGCACCAGGGACAACAGTCCCCGGAACTGGACCTCTCATGGCATACGCCAGGTGAGGAGGGGCAAGATTGACAGGAGTACCAACGGCAGAAACAAGAGGTCCCCCAATTGGTTGTCCGATCGTTGGAGTCCCATACACGGCCACCCCATGAGTGGCAGCAGGCAGTTGAGGAGGCTGTTTGCTCGGTTTCCCAGTTGCCGCTATTGCAGGTGCGTTATTATTCTGACCTGTGATAGGCCCTTGGTTTGCCGCAACATCACCACCGTTGACGCTTGTGATGTCGTGTATGCTAGATCTTCTTCTGTCTTTGTTCATTGAGTTTAGTCGTATGAAATACTTCTGAGCGTGGCTTGCCACCTGAGTGGGCGTTCTTGTGACGACGAAGTTACGGGATATACTTCGCCAATCGCCTTTGCCATATTTATCCAACCCAAGAAGAAACAACCTGCCCAAAGCGGAATTTCTCGCGTCAGAAACAATCACAAAAATTGTAACCATATCAGCAATGATCCAAGTAACAAAAATCTGAGAACTAAACAATATCCCAGACATCAGCTGTAGGGATGATTGTTTATAGGCAGAGAATAAATCATCACCCATAAGTTTTTTTCAAAATTAAATCGGCAAAATGCCAGATATAACACTTCTCTGCACAAGCACGCAAATATATCTACAAGCTGACCTTTTTTGGGGCAGCGGCCTTCCACTGGGGAACTAATTTTGACATACATAAATCTATGAACTGACATTTATCAGAACAGGCCTTTTTACTGGACTAATCTGGATCAAACATAGTCCTGAACTAAATTCATTAGCAGCAGTAGCGCAACGCTTTAAACTAGATGATACATGGAGACAGAGAGACAGGTGCATGAAAATGCATCAAATATTTGACTAGCTGCAAAATTCTAAAAGCCTGACCGCTAATGAGTTTCATCTTATTCCCTAAGTTCCTACCAGCTACCGCACAATAGCCTCGGATTTTCATGAAAGGTAACACCGCCTTGGCTAGACTGCCCTCCATTAGTCCTTATGGCACTCACTGGAACTTTCAAACTAATCCTTTTGTCACCATGCCTGCTTTGATAGATTGATTTGTAGACAGAAGTTCGACATACAAAAATCGAGCTTAGATGGTTCTGTTAGTAGAAATTGAAATCACTGATTGGTGAACAAATCACTCAGTACCCTCAGCTAAGCTGAGAACCGTGAGGAGAAATCAATACCTTAGTATAATTGCCTATTGAGTTATATATCTATCAGTATCAAAACAAGGTAGAATACAGTGTGTCAAATTCATTAACTCGAAACGGTACTAAATACTTACGAATACCAGACAATCAAGAGTGAAAGGGTAAGCTAAATCCGAAAACCTCAAATGCATAATTGCACGAATGAACTGCAAGCCAGGATAGAGAGAAAAGCCCATGGTGCACACATTATGAGCACACAACACAAATAAATCAGCGCTGGACAATCCCTAGAGATGGAAAGATTCGAAGCGAAATACATCACATATGTATAATCAGATAAGCCCACATATGACAGAAAACGACACTCTAATATTCATCCCACAACCAAGCTAGATCTCAGCATCTACTGCCTGCTTGTTCCAGCAAAGAGACAGATCCCATAAACAAAAACAAGTGCTCAAGCCCCAAATCACTAACCAACAAAGAATTTTGTAACATAATATCAGAAGCATGGGAGTCCCAAATACCAACATCACCACCACCACCACCACCACCACCACCACCACCACCAACAACAACAACAACAACAACAACAACAACCATCCAGATAATACCGTCATGGACAGGGTCTAGGGAGTCCCAAATTCCAATTAGTGACAAAAGCTTTAGTGTCATTATAGCCATATACTAATAGCTGGAGTTGAGTTTTCTGGCAAGTAAATCAATATTAGCAACCAAGACGAAGATTACCTGTGTTCATCCTCGGTCCAAGCGATCCCCTTACGCCGTTCCTGCTCCGACCTCGACGCCTTCCCACCGTGATTCCCTTCAACGCCGAAATGGCACTGACCGCCTTTCTTCGCCGCCCCGTCTTCACTAGCATGACTAGTGGAACCACCCTCCAAGGAGGAACTGTAACTTGGAAGAGGAACACAGCCAGACTCAATCCTATTCACATCATCAATCAACAACTCATAGTGTTGTTTAACCTCTTCTAATGTTTTTCCTGGAACATCAGCTGCTATTTTATCCCATCTATCTGTTGCATCCTCTGGATGAGTTGCTAAAGCATTCTCAAATGCCTTGTCTTGCTCCCAACTCCATGAAGAACCATTACCCTTTTCATCTGCCTTCATCTAGTCTTGTTGGGTTCAGCTTCTAAGCATGGAATCGCGATAATGGCGCCGCTGATGCTGGATCTATGCAGTTTGTAAGGGATAATGTGGAATCATAGAGGGCAGATGTATAGATATGAGCTTGATGTCATTGGAGATGATGATGAACCAGAGACTATCTTGAATGGAAACAGCAGCCACATCCTCACAAGGAAATATCAGATGAAATAAGATGAACTCAGATGATGATCTGCTCCACAATTCAAGAACTTGGAAGCTTGTGGCAAACACTGACCTGTTGATTAAACAGTGACAAATGCTCTTGTTATACCTTGAGAAAATAATGACATTATTGTAATTAGATAATTAAAAATTATCCTTTCAAAGTGATATATTTATATTTAAATTTAGTTTTTTTTTTTGCATCTCATCTATTTTAGAGGCTATTAAATGGATTTACCTAATTAACTATTAATTAAACCTAATAACCTTGATTAGGTGAGAAAATTAGGTGTTAATTAATTATCCTGAGTTTTATAAATAGAGCTTATTTGTAAGGTGATATGTACACATTTTAAAGAGAATAAAATCTCTCTTTCTCCCTCTGATCTCTCTCTAAAATATTTTATTATTTTGTTAATTTCGACAATATGTACACATTTTCAAGAACCGTTCGTCAGGCTGACAACTGGTCCCACAGACCAACACTAGTCCTTTCAGTGCGCTTTGGCGTCACTCGTACACGCTCTGAGAAACTTCCCAGGAGGTCATCCATCTCAGCATTGCTCCACGTTAAGCACGTTTAACCACGGAATTCTAAAGTGATGGGCTACCGAAAAGGAAGTTGCACCTTGTTTTTATAGATAATACTATCAAACCATTTAAACATTTCCTTGGGGTATTACACATAGGATCTGATTGATTTTTTATCATTTTTATCAGTGAATTAAACAGTTTACAATAAATCGCAGTATTATTGATAATAACTGAAAAATTTTATTACTACTATCAAACTGCTATATCCACACTTTATATAAATAAGCTTAATAAATTTATCATTTTGATGTGTTTAGAGAAATATGGCAAACCTTGCAAAGTTGAAATTCAAAACATTAGGTCTTGATATTGAGTTGCACCTAGATGCCAAAGGTGTAAAACATACCATAATGGATAACAATGAAGAAACTCCACAAGAAAATGCTCAAGCACTTATTTTCTGAGACATCACATCCATGAGGATTTGAAGTCTGAATAACTTACTGTAAAAAATCTATATGAATTATAGAGTAATTTGAAAGGGAGATTTGATCATCAGAAGATGGTATTTCTTCCACTGGCTAAGACATGATTGGGCAACTTTAAGATTACAAGACTTTAAATCTGTACAGAAATATAATTCTGCTTTGTTCAGTATTACTTCACGTTTGGCATTATGTGGAGAGCCTAAATCGGATAAGGAAATGTTGGAGAAAACATATTCTACTTTTTACCCCGCGAATGCAACTCTGATGCATTAATATCGGATTTTGAAATTCACTGAATATAGTGAATTACTTTCATTGCTCCTTATTGTTGAAAAGAATCAGGAGTTACTGATGAAAAATTCATAAGGTCGTCCAGTTGGTTTCATTCCATTGTCTGAAGCAATGGCCACCGGAAGTGGTAATTGGCGAGGAAGAGGACAAGGTCGTAGAGGTGTTCGTGGTCGTGAAAGATTCCATGATCGACGTTATAATCCGATTGTAAGTGTGAGTCATCAGAAAAGGTAAGATGACAATCAGGCACAGAGAAGGAGAAAAGTTTCATATAACAAATCCAGGGAGAATGCCAAAGAGAAATGCTATACTTGTGGATTGGAAGGTCATTGGTCTAGAACTTGTAAAACTTCCAAACACTTTGTTGATCTTTATCAAAACTTCATTAAAAATAAAGGTAAAGCATTAGAGACGAACTTCACCGAAGAATAGCATCAACCAATTCCACCACCTAAAAATATTATAGATTCAACTGGGTGTTTTAATTCCAAAGCAGATAAAAAATATAACGAAGAAACTGAATATGAATCTCTATAATGGTGGAAATATGTTTGTAATTCTCCTTGAAGTTGTATTATTTATGTATTTTCTCTTTTCAATGTAATAAACTTTGTATTAATAAAGGGTTTTATTTACAGAATTGTCATGAAAGATGTGTGCATTGTTGATAGTACAACGACTCACACAATACTTCAAAATAAGAAATATTTTTCAAATTTGAAGATGGATGAATCAAATGTTAATACAATCTCTGGTATTTCAAGGATCATTGATGGTTTTGAAAGTGATAATTTCACACTACTAAATGATACGTAAATCCATGTCAAACATGCGTTATATTCCTCAAAATCCAAAAAAAATCTTTTAAGTTTCAAAGATATTCTTCCCAATGGTTTTTATTTAGAAAGTACAACTAAAAATGAAAAACAATATCTTTATATCACCTCTTCGTTTCTGGTAACAAACAAATCATTGAAAAACTTATAGTTTTTTCATCTGGGTTATATTTTGTCAAAATTAAGTCTATTGAGTCTTATAATATTACGGATTCAAAGTTCATTGTTTCTAACACAGTTTTGTTATGGCACGAGCGACTTGGTCATCCAGGTACTATAAATGCAGCTTCATTTCTGAATAGTGAATTTGAAATGAAAGATCTTGACAGAACCAAATTTGGTCTTGATATACAAGTTGAACACTTATCAAGTGGAATTTTTATCCATCAGTCACTATATACTGAGAAGGTTTTTTCTCGATTTTATATGGATAAAGCTCATCCCTTGACATCCCCAATGATTGTTAGATCATTAGACATCAAGAAAGATGAGTTTCGACCTCCAGAAGAGGGAGAAGACATTTTAGGATTCGAAATTCCTTATTTAAGTGCAATTGATGCACTTATGTATCTTGCTAATTGCACGAGATCAGATATTGCTTTTGCGCTTAACTTGTTAGTAAGACACAGTTCACCTCCGACAAAAAGACACTGGAATGGAATCAAGCATGTTATGCGATATCTTCGTGAAAGCGTTGACATGGGACTGTTATATTCAAAAGGAGCAAAATCCACCATGGTTGGATTTACTGATGCCGGGTACTTGTCAGATCCACACAAAACAAAATCACAAACCGGTTATGTATTTACATTTGGAGATACTGCAATATCATGGAGATCAGTGAAGCAGACTCTTACAACAACATCCTCTAATCATTCAAAGCTTATTGCTATGCACGAGACTAGCCGAGAATGTGTGTTATTGAGATCTATGATACAACATATACAGGAGTCATGTGGGCTACCTTCAATTTGTGAAAGGCTTACAATTTTATATGAAGACAATGCAGCTTGTGTCGCACAACTCAGAAGAGGCTACATCAAAGACGATAGGACAAAGCATATTTCGCCAAAATTCTTCTGGTCACATGATCATCAGAAGGATGGGGTCATCGATATACAACAAATCCGCTCAAGTGACAACTTGATAAATTTATTCACAAAAGCATTATCGGGAGTAATTTTTATGAAGCTCAGGTACAAAATAGGAATGAGAAGACTTAATAATCTTTTTGAACAAAATTTCAATGTTTAAGGGAATTTTGTTTGAAGGAGAGATTGTATTCTTTTTCCTTCGTCCAAGTTTTTATCCCATTGGGTTTTTCCTGATAAGGTTTTAACGAGGCAATCTTAATAAATGATAAATACATCAAGGGGGAGTATTATAATTAGATAATTAAAACTACCCTTTGAAAATGATGTATTTACACCTAAGCCTAGATATTTTTCTTTAGATCTCGCCTACTTTTGAGTTTATTAAATGGACTTATCTAATTAACTATTAATTAGACCTAATCATCTTGATTAGGTGAGAAAATTAGGTGTTAATTAATTATCTTGAATCCTATAAATAGAGCTCATTTGTAAGGTGATATATATATATTTTCAAGAGAATAAAATCTCTCTTTCTCCCTCTAATCTCTCTCTAAAATATTATATTATTTTGTTAATTCCGACAATTATCTTTTGAAGAAATTAATCCGGCGTAAACGTTTTTGTTATAACAGACATGTGAATTTTTTTACTATAAAAATAATGATATAAGTCAAGGGACAATAATATTAATTTTAAAGAATGGACTTAAGGGGGACTAATTAACTGATTAAGAGATTTCGAAAGAGAAAGTACTCAAATTGCAATGTCTAAATCCAACTCAAATAACACACCAAATTGACCACTAGCCCTACTTGACAAGGACATCTTTTACAGTTCAAGCTCATGAAAAGTAAATATGTTTTCGGATTGCCCCTACCAGTTTGGTCCTCTGTTCTCATAGTAACCTTTCCAATATAACTCGGCACATAGTTTTCGGATTTTGGAATTCCTCATGTTCTATATGTGTCAACAGCCCTGTATCCCGTGGTTTTGTTGTTCTAATAAATGATAGAAGCGCTAACCCGACTCACCTACCCATTAGGTGTTGATCAAGTCCAAGAAATTCAAGACATGAATTTTCTATTTTACCTAAAATATCAGTGTTTTAAGTATAGATAACCCCTGAAAAGATCCAACTAATTAAACACCAAACTCTCATCATATCAACCAGCCATATCCCACTCAAAAATCACTTTCCAGATAATGACACCCCACCCAATAAGAACTTTCTTTTTGTAAGCAAACATTTGCAAAAGGAGAATCAAGACCTCACCTTGCACCAAGATGAGAAGAATCACATACATAACATCAAGATGCTAGCTCAAAATGGACCCAATACAGAAGAATATGAAAATAGCAGCTAAATCATTCATTCAACCCAATTGGGCTGATAAACAAACAAAGAAATTATTCCCTTTGAAATTGGAGAAAAGGAACAATTATTTTGGGAAATGGAATTCACCCCTCCAAAGGGTAGAAAAATTTTTGGGCTTGAATATAATTGACGATGTTGACTGGTTTATCCACAAGTGAAGGCAGGTGATGGTTGGGGAGGCCCCATCTTTGCAACTCAGTACTTGCGTGTATGTATGTGATACTACAAGTGTTGTGTTGCAAAAACATGTTGCGATCCTATATGTGACTTGAATCATACATAGGGTATGAAACTTTGAGATACGTCTATGTATGTCCTATGTATCCCTGTGTATCAATAGATCTCAGAGCATCCACATGACTCCGAGTCACGATTCAGTTGTTTGTGATGGTGATGTCGGAATTCCAATGTTGGTCAAGCATAACACAATAAGATGCTACATGGGGTACTTATCGTTAATCACAATATGAGATTCTGATGTGAGATTTATACTCCCATGTAACATTTCAGTACTAATTTGGGTGTCTCACAAAGAAATACAAGATTTTTATAATTGGAAACATTTTTCAACCGAATTATTAAAATATCCATATTTTTTATTTTTCTCTTTTACAAAACTAAAAGAAAAATAAATAAATAAATCATTTATATAAAATTCAGCATAAACATAAATTTTCATATCGATTAATTTATTATTCCTTTCATCACAGATAAATTACGACGTGTTGACTTGGTACGAAGATTAAGAAATTCATTGACTTTGTTGAATTTTATCATGATATCTTTTTGATTTTAAGAGTAAAAAAATGAGTAATAATTATGAATGAGTAAAAAAAATAGTTTAAATTATGAGTGGATAGAAAAAAATAATAATGATAAGGATGATATAATATAAAACAAAAATAAAATAAATATTTATATAAAAATTTATTAAATTTGATAATATCATAATTTATATAAAATATCATATTTAATAATATATTAATAATTTATTTTGAAAGGAGGGAACATATTTATTGTGAGAGGGGTATAAAATTTTAGACTCACCTTTCCCTTAAGGCATATATGGACAAGTGGGTCTCTCAAACTTCATCTCAAAAGCTCAAAAACCCTTGCTTTCAAATTGCCCCAAAACGAAGGAAAAGTCTGAAACCTGCAAAGCGCCCATTGATTGCCTGACAACCAATAACGTGATAAGACAGAAAACGGGACACACAGACACAGGTCACCCAACACAAACACATTCACACATAAAGAGAAAAAATGCACAGAAATGCGTCTCTCGGGCAGTTGATTTTCCATTCATTTCCCAATAATTGGGGCCTGAAATCACCATTAGACACCAAATCACCACTACCCAAATGCCTAAATCAATCAAAATAACCATAAAATTCAAAATTTTTCAATAAATAAAACACCATTAGACGCCAAATCACCAATACCCAAATGCCCAAATCAATCAAAATCACCATAAACATCAAATTTTTTACAACAATGAAAACATCATTTGACACCAAATCATCAATACCCAAATGCCTAGATCAATTCAAAACACCATAAAAATCAAAAAATTTCAACAATGAAAACACCATAGACACCAAATCGCCAATACCCAAATTCCCAAATCAATCCAAATCACAATCAAAATTTTTACTTTCTCAAAAAAAATAAAATTACAACAATGAACAGTACAATCACATCATTGGTGAATCCCTTCATTCAATTCCCATATGAGGTTTGGGGTTTTTTCACCTTTGTGGCCCTTGAAAATGGGGAAAAATATAAAGCAAAGTGGCTTTTGAGAGCATGAACAGTCATTGGTGGGTCATGGAAAGCAATGCGTGTCAAGAGAGAACAGAGTGGTCACTTTGCATTGCTTTGCAAGCTCTCTTCCATTGAAAGGGGACCAAAGTGGTGCACTTTGTTGTGTGTATGGTTTTGTCTCTCTCATCTTTGGTTCTTTGAATTTTGCTTTTGCCATTTTGGTGTTGGAGATTTCTATTATAGAGTAGGGGATTGCCCCTTTATAAAGTGTAACAGTACTTGGATTTATTTTTCATGAATTAATCATGCAATGTTTAACGATAATAAAAGTTAATTTCAATAGGATTGTCATTTAACCAAATCTATTTATCTATTTATATATATAATGTTTCATTTGGGTTTTTTGATATCAAAGTTTTATATCAAGTTTGGCTGATCTTATATTTAATACATAATAACTAATTAATTATCCACGACTCTTCACAACTCAACAATATACATTCATCATGAGAAATAATTCAAGCTATCAACCGTTCTATGATGTATCTTCAATAAAATAAATCATACAATAACGAAACGAATACGTAAAACTTATAAAAGATCTAACATAAGAACTTGAAACAATAATTGTTCGTAAATAAAATAGGCTAAGAAAATGATAAACTTAACAATAAAGAATATATTAAAAATTCATTTAAAAAATTTACAAGTAATTACTTAAATTTTTTTAGATATTATTAAAACTTTATTATTATATTTAAAACAGGTTTAGGACTTGTATATATAATGCTTTATTTAGGTTTCTTGATATCAAAGTTTGATATCAAGTTTGATTGATTATGTATTTAATATATAGCCAAACCATAATGACCAATTAATGCCAATGACTCTTCACAATCAAATAATATTCACTCATCATGGGAAATAATCCAAGCTATCAACCTTTTATGATGTATCTTCAACAAAATAAATCATACAATAACTAAACAAATATGTGAAACTTACAAAACCTCTTAGCATAGCAATTTGAAACAACAGTTGTTCGAAATGGAATAGGCTGAGGAAATGATAAACTTAACAATAAAATTTATAAAATATGTATTTAAAAAAATTATAAATAATTACTTAAATTTTTTTGAATATTACTAAAACTTTATCATTATATTTAAAACAGGTTTAGTACTTGTAGATTCAAAGCTCATTTGATTTTATTCAATAAAAGCTTGACTTTGAGTGTCTCTTATCGCACAATCGAACCGAGTTTGAGTTTGTTTTCAGGCTTTCTTATTTTAATTTGTCGGGCTTGAGCCTTGTGTGGCTTCTAGGTTCACAAGAGATGGATTTATTTATACTGAACCTATTTGCATGATCGTGGGCTCGTATATAACCAATGCAACAAATTTGACCTATGATCCATTGAGAAGGTCCATAACCTTTGATATGCCGAAATTCCAGGTCATTCAATAATATCTTCCACACCGTTACTTAAACTTCATTATTCTTGTAAGTGCTGATAAGATCCTCGAAAGCAAAGAGTGGGTTGCTTATCACTAAAGATACAACTTCTTTATTACTAGTATTGTTAGATCTTTCATTTTAGCTTATCCAAAATCTGATAGCAAGCAAGTTGTGAGATTTGGTAGGGGATATAAGTTGTTTACTAGTGGAATAATAGGGATTTGTGTTTCCAAGCAGGTCACT
>JAOVYX010019752.1:0-18037 GCA_035668315.1 Drosera spatulata | reverse complement strand
CAACCCCTGTGAAAGCCACTGAACATTCGAACTGACATTAGCGCTCCTCATGGCTTGCAGGATGGAAAAACGTTGCCTAATGGACCTGTTGTAATTTCCCCTGACGGTCTATTCCCCTCTTTGTTTCGTGAAGGTAAGATCTCGTGAATTTTATTGCATCATGTGCTGATTATGTCGGAACAGATGCGTTACAATGCCATTGCTTTCCCTTCAACAGAGTAAAAATCTATTTTTTTTTTCTTAGACTTGGTAAATTCGTGACTTGCTACTTGTTCAAATCTGGTCGCGAGAGTGGTCGTTATTGATTTGATTCGAAAGTCAACCAGATCATATATGGTGTCCTGACCTGGGGCTTTATTTGTTTTGAGGGTTTGTAGGAATAAGCGTTGATGTCGAATTAAAATGGTGCTTATTTGAATTAAAATACTAACGCAACCTGATGTGTCCGAATTCTGAGTATGGATCTATAACCAGCGATCAACGAGAGGGCTAATTTGATTTATGGTACGCGTGAAATGGTGCTTATCCTGTTGATTTGTGGTTCAAATGGTAGCGTTGGTTGTGGATGATGGTGGCTACCTATCTGAAGGTTTGTTCATAGGCGACAATTATTAAATTAAGTCTTTAGCCAGAATAAATCACTCACAGGACTTTTTCTTCTTTTATTGTACCTCTATTTCATGTTATTGTGTTCTATATCTCAAAAAAATATTATTTTTTTCTGCATTAAAAAAGCGTGTATTTTTTATTTTTATTTTTGCTGGCTTCTTGATTACAGTGATAAGAAGAGCACCTCATGAGTTCAAGATTGCCTGTTTGGAGGTAACTGTCAATCCATTATTCATTCTTGGCATAGAATGAGTTCCATTTCGTTGCTTTCATTTCGCCTTATGATCAATATTCAACTTTCAGGACATAAAAGCACTCTTCCCTCCAGATTACAATCCGTTTTATGCGGGATTTGGGAATAGGGACACCGATGAGCTCAGTTACCGAAAGATCGGGATACCAAAAGGCAAGATATTCATCATCAACCCCAAGGTGTGAAATTGTTTTTGTGACACTCTTTATATTAAGCTTCATGCAGCTTCTTTTTTCGGTTTTATGTGCTGATGCTGAGTTAATTTGCAGGGTGAAGTTGCTATCAACAACCGGATCGATGTGAAATCGTACACCTCGTTGCATACCCTTGTAAATGACATGTTCCCGCCAACGTCACTTGTAGAGCAGGTAACTCTTATACCAAGATTCTCACATATGTTCTCACCTTGATACAACTCCAGATTCAGTGTACTCCTGGAGCGTCCGAATCCCATTGGATGCGCCTGCCTCGTGAGACAAGCCTGCCTTTTGTCTTTTTTGTAACACTGGTGCATACCTTTATGATTTATCTAGGATTGGTGCGCATACAGATTTAGGATTTTGAGAGAACGTGTCTTTGAAGCAGTTTTGGAGAATAATCTTATAACTATTTGCTCATTTAGCGATATTTAGGTATATCTGACAAAATCTCTGTGCACTTTCATCGTGTTTTCCAGGAAGATTACAACTCTTGGAACTACTGGAAGATGCCAGTGCTGGAGGTCGATGATTAGTGTTCCGTTTTTGATAGTGATCGTCGCAGAGTGCACTTTGTGGCAGCGGAGTGATTACTACAGCCCTAATCATGTTTGTTCCAAGCCGATGCTGGCATCTTAATCCTGGTGCCTTGTCGGTTCTGTATATCGTGTTGTACAATGTAGTTATGTACCTAGAGAGATTCCTAGATGGATCTGACATGAAATTACTGATTCACAATTTTGTTTATTAATAAGATGCCCAGTAGGCACCTTTCTGAAACAGAATTCTAATCGAGACATTTACCAGAGTCGTCCGACTTCGTATTAAAGTGTGAAAAATGAAATGTCATAATCTTCACAAAGGCGTGTATGCCCTTGGTTATCCATGGTACGTATGATAGCAGACATAATGAATCAAACTGGGTCATCGCATTTACGGATGTTGTCATGTTCCTAAATAATATTCCTTTCATCCTATAAAAATTATAACGAATTGATTATGTATATATATCGGGATGAATTTCATCCCATCTCACGGAACGATTAAATGATTATTTTTTTAATTTTTGTGAAAAATTAATGATAGTTTTTGTTGTGTGGTATAACTTAGACTAAAAAAATCATTTTTATATCTTCACATGATAAAATAAAATTAATCAAAATACATATAAAATAATATCAAAAATCAATTCGTTATAATTTTTAGGAGACAAAGGGAATAATACCATTAGAGAAGGGTTGAACACTGTTCATTGGACAATAGAGTACAAAAAAATTTCATCTTTTCAAGGTTAATTACATGTTTGTCATACTCCGCTGTAATTCGTAATGCATGTCGTATCATGTCAATTCATGTGTTTTTCATAAGTTAATCACATCGAAGAAGTTATCACAGAAAATTAATATAGTCCGTACTAAAAACAATCAATTAAGCTTAATGATCTCTGTAGTGGATGTAAAACGGTTAATTCTAACCAAACACGATCAATTCATAATATCGTTACTTGCACGTTAAAGGGTTAATTAAATCCTCCCTACCTAGTCATGTAACTATAACCCTCCCATACATGAATTACTCCATAAATAGGATTTAGGTTTTCAGACATGTAACATAAAATTAATTATATTAATTTCATGTATAGTATGCGACTGTCATGATATTTTTAATTCAGGATTTTTAGACATATAAAACAGGTGACTACCATGACATTCTTAATTCAAGATTTTCGAACATATAACATAAAATTCATTATATTAATTTCATGTGTTGCAGGTGACTACCATGACGTTTCATATTTTCAAATAAAAATCATATTTAATTATATTCGGAGTTATCTGAAAATGGTTAGGTATTTTTGTAACGTTTTCTAATGTTTTCATGATTAATAACTCGTTACAAAAATAATAAATATTCGCATACATGGTGTCACACATAAAAAACAAACGATATTCAAGAATAGTTTTAATAATCTATAATATTTTATAGATTGTATTGTTATCCTTTTTAGGATGCATATTAAATATTCCAGGAACATCAAAATTATTATTCTTTTATTTGACATGCAAGCTAAGTAATCAAACAGTTAAGCACTTACAAATATTTAATTTAAGATAACGTATAAATATTTAATTTAAGATAAAAATATGTGTTATCTTATCATTTAAGAAATCAGAAATCTTCAATTAATGATCGGATTTTAATCAGAGTCGAGAGATTCGAGGGTGTCCGGCCAAGATCCGTTCGTCGCCGTTCATGGAAGGTCGAAGTCCGATTGGTTTGATGGTTTCCGAAGTCAAGGTGTCGTCTCCGGCGTCAAGGGTGGTCGGGAAGAGGTCGTCGGGGTTGGGGACGACCGTAATCCGACAGGGCAGTGGTGGTCGGGGGTTGACAGGTTACAACTAAACTATTGGAAGATGGGAAAAAGAGAAGAACTTATCCTTTGATTTGATTTTGGATCTGATTTGATTTGTTGTGTCAATTGATTCTACCCAAGATTTATTTATAGATAGATAGGAAGATTCATATGAATGATTATCATATCTTATATTATTTATTATCTCAAATCTTTGAGATCTTGAAAAATATATCTAATTTATAATCGATACGATCGTTAGATATTATTTGATTTGATTCTCTAAATAATATCTTATCTTAATACTACAGCATGTGTCTCAAAAATAATGTCGTGATTTAAAATCGAATCGAGAAATTGAAGATAAACCTATTACCAGATCGTTTAGAATCACAAAATATTTAAGACTAAACCGTTAAAAAATGGTATAAACAAAACTGTTTAAAGATTGAAAATATCGAACCAAAAAATAAACGATTTTGATTTTGATTTTCAAATCGATTAATCAATCGGATCGATTTTAATTTTGGGTTATAACATCGAACCGATAAAAAATCGAACTGATTAAGTCGAATCGACTCGATTAACATCCTTAACCGAGATTCTAATTCATTATGAAATAAAATTGACAGAATAATTAGAGCCTGGGGTTCCTACCTAATGCTGTTGAACCTGTTTGTGATATGTTGCTTGTTACTATCTATTTATTTCAAAAACAGTTATAAGATCGTATGATTATGAATCATAGATCTAGATGATGATTATGGAATCGTCTGTCGATGACTAAGACTCGAACAAGAAAAGTACGATCTTGTAGTGAATATGTGTTTATGAGTTGGATGATCTATATCTTGAACCTCCTTTATTTATAGGTATTTTACATAGTCGAAAGATATGATTTCTAGATATGTTTATTCCTATGATTATCTCCCTAATCCTTAAATGATTGTATCTCTCCGATATCTTTACAATAATAACTAAAGATATACATAATTATTTTTGTAGTCATCAGTATACTCCTGAGCTTTTTTGACCAAGTTGTTTCAAGTCGGTCACGAAGCTCGTAATGTTTGTCTTTCCCTTCATATTATCTTCTGAGTTGCCATGATCGAATGAAACTGACCTCAAATCATTTTCTTGTATGCATCTTCAAACTGTTTCACCCAATTCGGCTCAGCCTGTGAACAATCATGGTCTTCAACACTTTATCTTTGTTCTTCTTGAAAAGCGTTATCGATTTCTCGAATTCATAAGGATTTGTCCCTATGTCTTCCCTTTGTTCATTACATCTGATGAATCGATTTCACTTCTGCCTTGGAACGAAAACTCTTCATCATGATTACGACTGCTCTTAATGATGATCTAGCTGGCATCATGAATACTCCTGGATTTGACTGTTGATTTGCTCGAGATCTTACACATGGCTGGATCTGAGCCCTTGCTTCGATTTCAATCGAACGTCCCGAACGGATTTAAGATTCTTACCCTTGCTTCCACCCTTCCTATATATACATCGGTTCTACCCTCACTTTCATTTTTCCTCTTTCGTTATCGTCATCTTTGGTGTTTCCTTTCGTAGTCGACAGTTTCGATTCAACTCCGACTTCCAAATCTCCGTGTCCTCGTCTTTATTCAGGTTTCCTTCTAAGACTTGTTTCTTTCTCTTTTATTCTTAAGAAACATGTCTTCTCACAACCCATACTCTTCTCATCAACCCGCTCCTGAGGATCCTTCGATGGACCCTCGTCGTTATCCTTATTCATCTAGGAACTCAAATGATGAGTCTAGTGACTCTTTTTTTTTTGTCGATTGTAACGTCCCGACTTTCACGTTAGATGACACGTGGACATTATGCTGTCATGGATCAAATTCATGACAAGATTAAGTAAACCAAATGGGTTTAAAGGTATAAAAATCAAGGAATTATAAACAGTAGTCACATTAGTAGCTTATAATTTCGAATACATGTTTAAGTTACAGCAATGATATAAAAAAAATAGTACAGATCAAATGATATATTTGGCAAAATAGAAGTCTGATCTGATATAATATCCAAAAATATGTGAGACTATCTACATGAATGTAATCTCGTACTATGACCCTTCAAGGATAGGCGAGGACTTATCTGCAAATGAAATACTTAACCATAAGCAAAAACACCTCAGCAACCTAAGGTGTATGAATTTCATTTACAGGAGGCTCCTGCTAACGGGTATGACAACCGCCGAAAGTCCCATAAATATTTTTATAATATGATAGGAAAATATATGCGTCATATCAAACAATATCATTTTATATTGCTTTATATGTCTTCGTATCGCTTTTAAGAGACTTATTTTTTGTCTTTGTTTATGGGTTCACGAATCGACTCGAAAGATAACTTCAAGAATACGACCGACTCAGAGTATAGAAATAGAATGTCAATCGTCGACCAGGCTACACATGTTTTCACATTTTATTATCATTCGATCCAATGCCTCGTATCTTTCATGCGTTGCACCTCTTGTGCGTTTCAATGCGGTTTGCAATATTACCGTTGAGAAGGCCTCCCTACAGAGAGTCACCCGATGACCTTATCACCAACGGTCTTAGTGCCGTTGCATGCATATGAAGAGGGTGAGTACGCTGTCCACCGCTCTCTAGCTAGCCCTCACTCATGACGATGAGTTAAAGAATAAACAATGGAGTTCCTTGACTCAAACCAAAGCTACTGAGGCTATTTAAGAAAATAACGATTGATCTCTATGGATCCAAGAAGGGACGTCAAGATCGACCTTCACAGTTTAAGGACACAATATGTATTATTTCGTTCGTTTTTCATTAGTTCATATCTCATGAATAGTGCAAGTAAGGTCTATATCTCCGTGTCCTTTTTATTTAACAAATTAAAGATCGTTTTCATTTATTTTTTGGAAGGGTATTTATATTACGATAGTGCATATTCTAGTTCACTTAACCTCGAATACTCCAAATAACTCAATACATATGAACAACATCCATCCTCGATCCCAATCTCCACCTCAAGGCATGATATAAATATATGTGCGTATATATTTATGATTCCGATCGATTCCTTAACATTTTCGTATGTCACAATAGTATAAGGTTAGGCACATTTCGAGTACATAACACACACACATACACATGTCTTGCACATGTTCTCCCCTAACCTGCGCACCATCATGCGCAACCATCACCAAACCCATACACAGTATACACACATTATAATTTCGCACACCATGTACGCAACATTTTCCCTTAACCCTACATAACACAACCAGTTCAATGTCATAATGCATCAAGGCATACACTTCTAATACCTAACTCACGCACAACACTCAATCATCATCAACATCAACACATATGCTACACAACAACTCCATACTAACACAAGCACTTGTCCTGCGTATCATATCACTATAAATACACTTAGCACACACAACCTCGCCATACACACAGTCATGCACACACGCCTAACACATACACCCATATAATCCTGAGCATCATATCACCATAAACCCATACAAACGCACCCAGCAACACCATCAACACACATATACTTTGTCACACCATAATCTTGAGCATACCATGGTCATACAACCCTCACCAAGCACACAACCACTCCATGCGTATCACAAGGCACCAAAAACAGACACACAAGAAACCAAAGACGCACACACGTATATGGGATCGAGACTACGTTACCTCCCCGTTGAGTTATCCTGCTAAAAATTCAAAGATCGAGACGACACGCTATTGGGTCGCTGTCGGGCCTGCATCGGGCTACACCGGGCTTGCTGTTGGGGACTTGTTGAGCCAACGTCAGAGAGCTATCGGGACCAGTCGGGTCGACGTCGGGCCACTATGGACCTGTGGACAAGAGTCCAGGTCAGTCGCCTAGCGGGGGAAGGTTCTGGGGTTGTGTGTCGTGCTCGAAGTCGCAACGAGGACGTTACGTTCTTTAAGTGGGGGTGTATGTAATCCCCCAAAGAAATGCTGATAGTACTACCTATACTAACAAGGTGCACCTTCCTTTTCGGTAGCCTATCACTTTAGAACTCCGCAATTAAGCGTGCTTAACGTGGAGTAATGCTGAGATGGATGACCTTCTGGGAAGTTTCTCAAGACGTGCGCGAGTGAGGTCAAAACGCACGGAAAGGACTAGTGTTGATCTGTGAGACCAGTTATCAGCCTGACGAGCGATTCTTGATGACGACCTGATAGTAAGGATTTGGTCGGGGGGTTACACTAAAACTCCCTAATGACCATCTTGTTTGTTATAATTTTCGATCATATCAATTTTCTGTCCACATGAACCTTTTTTAAGTCGGGTTTAATTTTCTCATTCACGCTTTCTTAGCTTTTATCTTTAGGAAATTAAACATGTTTCCTACAATGTTTATTTCGAACTTTATTCACTTGGAAATAGATCAAATATCTTCTATAGTATATCCCATTACTTTCTTCGTCATCGGTTACAAGAAACTACACCATCGCAAAAAAAAAAAAAAGGAAAAAAAATTATCAAATCTCTCAAAAATTTGATATATATATAAAATTATATATCAAATTAAATAATTATAAGTAAATTAAGCGAAAGGAGTATCATTCAAGTAGACATGCAAGGGAGACGAATGTACTGCTCAAGAAGATGAGTGTGGGTTTGTTCAATGAATGACAACAAAATCCATAAAAAGTGCACAAAAATCCAGCTTAGAACATCAAGGCACAAAATCCAAATGGGAAAAAACTAAGGACAAGCGCTACACCACTCAGCTAAATTATTTGATCTTAGCTTTGATTTATATTCAAAGGGACAAGAGGGGAATGTACACCATGTGAGGAGGCAACATTGATTTGCCAATCCATGTTCTATTTTGCCCATCCTTTCTCCCCGTTGCTTTGCCATGATTAACTCAAGTGCAATTGCATAGATTTTTGGGTCAAAAAGGGTTCATGAGATATAGTATCAGGTGGGGAAGTGGAAAAGAGAATGGCTAACTTGTGGACAAATCTTTGAACATCCCAAGATGTACACTTAGATCTAAACATTGGTACTAATTCATCTACAACAAGATCCAAGCAGTACTCCTACACAAGATCAAGTGAACTTCCATGTCACGAGGATAGGTATGATTTTGAGTTCGCCTGCCGAAACCTTGTTCTTTTTTATCACGATACTCTGTAACATATTGTTCGATCCATTTCATCATCATATTTTACAATCCTCTTGGAATTACAATGACAATAAACACGACAGTATCCTGAATTTAAATTTTAAAATTCATGACTAGCTACAGTTGATATTGCTACACCCTTAATATATTGATGTCAGAGATCATATAAGCAGTAGACGTAATTGGGAATCTTTCTTAAAGGATGCCAACCATGCGAAGACATTTATGATGAAGACTAATGACCCAAAAGCCAACATATAAATAGCAAAACAGCATATCCTCATCAAGGTTGAAAGCACACCAACAAGGCCATTTAGCTCCACCAAGGCATCAACAAGGTGATTAGACTCAATTAAAATGAAGGAATCACATTTTTATTTTTATCAACCCTTTAAAAGTGGATATAATTTCCTTAGAACTCAAACTCATATCTCATCATAATATCCATATATAAATTATTATAATTTTATCTTTATAAATAACAAACTTACACATATTCTGAACCGAAATAACCCACCACACACCACGACACATCCAACCCATCATGTTCAAAAGATCCCACTATAACAAACACTATACAGCTTGTCCCACACATTACCTTTATTCTTCCTTTATAATCCAATCTCCCGTATACTCAAAACACAAACTTATATTTCCCTCCTACATGGACAACTACCATCACTCCACCGTCGCCGCCGCCGCCGCCACCACGGCGGCCGAATCCGTCATCTTCGAGGCCCTCTCGACCCTAACCCCGACCCAACTCTCCATCCTCTCCCTAACCCTGTCAACAACCTTCCGTCGCCACAGCCGCCGCCTCGCCACCCTCCTATCCTCCCAAACCCTCTTCACCACCACCCTCAACCACCTCCTCTCCCTCCCACTCCCCTCCAAATCCATCCTCCTCGCCCGCCACCTCCTCTCCACCCTCCGCCTCATCGTCCCCTTCCTCCACGATCATGACCACTATTCTGCCAGCTCTGTCGCGACCGTGATCACGCCCCTTAGGGACTTAGATGCCGCGCTGTTATTGTTGCTCTTTTGCGAGCTGAGGCACCATTCACCGTGGCTGTTGGAACATGAGAAAATGCATTGTTGGAGGAAGAATGTGATGGTATATTTCGAGGATGTAATGTTGACGTTGTCGGGGATCGAGGCGTCCAATGAGGAGGTTATTAGGGACTTTGTTGATGTCGTTGTTACTTGCTTGAGGTTTGCTGGGAGATCAAACAAAAAAGAGGTACTATATTATACTACTGTTAATCTGTCGATCAGCAGTACCTTGCTTAATTAAGTCATCAATAAATTAGTGTGTATACTTAGATTAACGACGACTAAGATTAAAACATTAGTTTGATATGAGGTGGGCTTTGGCCGGTAAAACCTCATGATAGTGGTCGTTAGGCATTATGTTCACAATTCAAGTTTTCAATCAGAAAGTCGTCTCTCAGTTTATTTGTCATAAAGCTAAAACTACGTGTTTATTCTACTCTTCTTGGGACTCTGTTCATAATAGAATTATATGAGTTAAATGTTGTTGTACTATTGTCTAATGTGACATCCTATATTCAGGTGGCAGCAGCAGCGGAGGCGGTGGTGAGGCTACCAGGAGTGGAGGTGGCTCCCGGCGGCAGCAACGAATGCGCGGTATGCCGAGAAGAGATGAGGGAAGGCAGAGAGGTATGTATGCTGCCGTGCGGGCACATGTTCCACTGGTGGTGCGTGCTGCCGTGGTTCCGGACACGAAACACGTGTCCATGTTGCCGGTTCAGGCTGCCGACCGATGATGTTTACGGCGAGATCGAACGGCTCTGGGAGGTGCTGGTTCGGGTCGGGAGGGACGCCATCGTTGGGGAGCAACATAGCTGATCGTGATGATCAGTTGAGTTCTCGGGTTTTCGTTGTTGGTTTAGGTGTAAGATTTTGATAATGGCGTTACGTTTTGTGATACGTTGTAAACTGAAATCTTGGATATGTAAATGTGAATCTATGATCAATGTTATATTCGTGTGTTTTAATTTGTCCTAACCGCATACAAGTGGTAAAGTAACGGCCCATACTGATTAATTGGGCACGGTACTATGGACCAAATATGGGCTACCACTTCATGGGCCGGCCACTCATGGGCCGAACTGTTCGAGTTATGGGCCTACTGGGCCGGATGATATCTCATTAGCTATCTAGAACCCTGCAGTCACTGTCTAGAAATGGGTATGGGAGATCTATTCAAAGAGAGAGAGAGATCAAAGATCCCCAAATTGCTCTTTTATCAAGATTAATTTGCCTCGAGATCTTTTCCCAAAGTCAGACAAACAACCTCACTGAATACCAAATTACGAATATCTACTCTATAGTTGACAAAAATGTTTAGATTAGCGCATACCTATGCTCCCATTTATTCAGAGTACCACAATGGTTTCTATATGGAAATGATCTCCTCGATGTTAAAATATTGACTACGATCAATATCATATCTATGTCACAAAATATAATCCGGAGCGCAAATACCGGAACATCTCTTGTTCATCGCCATGAAACACTTCAATTGCACAACTCATTTACTCACCTCCGCTTGATCAGTCAGTCACTAGTCACGGAAACCATTCGCCGCATTCAACACACTCAAATTTCATGCGCCAATCGATCGCGTCACAAACATATGCAAGGGGAGAGCATAGTATATGGTAAAATTATAAATCTACGACCAGATCTATGTGTCTGAATATCGCAACAATGAACTCTGATAACATAACAATTGATCCGATGCAACGTTTTGATTATCATACGCATAAGAAGTAAGAACACCAACAAGACATACAAATCCGGCAAATATGACGATCAGATGAACTAAAACTTCATTTCATTTCATTAGCAGTTTCAGGATATCACCAAATATTCACATCAAACCACGCACGGCTCCGACAACGACACGACTCCGATAACGACACTGACTATCAAACCAAAAACAACAGAAACAGACACCGCAATCTCATCACCACATCACGGAAACGCAGATCGATCTACTCACACACCTCCGATCATCTCCTCATCACCATCACCTTCAATCCTCAGCTCCTTTCTCCTCCTCGTCCCCGACGAAACTCGCGGACTCCATCGCCTCCTTCAACTCCGCCTTCAGATCCCCGCTCCAGGTAAACTTCCCCCCACAGCCTCCCTTCTTCGGCGATCCATCGAATCCCGTCGCCGATTTCCGATCCGATTGCCGCGCCATCGCCGCCGATTTCGTGTGCGCTTTCGGTCCCTTCCCCGTCGGCTTCATGATCGTCGGATTCAGAGAGAGCGCGATGGATTTGAGTGAAGAGATGAGAGAGAAATGACTGAGTGAGGGGAAGTGGGGAGAGTGATATTTATAAGGGGAAATGAAACGAGGGTTGGGGGTTTGGGATAATGAAAAGGACAAAAGAAAAGGGAAATTGCTTTTGTTGTCTGTAATTTTGATTTTGGGGATAATGGAGAGAGATATTTACTGTGGGAATCTTGTCACGTGACTGTATGGTACGACTATTAAATGGAACGGGTGAGTATGATCGTCTAAAAAAAAAAACTATTTTCATTCTATATTTTATCTGTTAGTTCAGTGAAGTGAATAACGTCTGCATGAGTAGATTTGTGACATGTGACGATAAGATATATGTGTTTTTTTTTTTTTTGGACAGAGAGATATATGTATGTTAATTCGGTGACATTTGTAGAAAGTTAAGCAATCTGATAGTTGACAATTAATAGTACTATGTTGTATGTAACGCAATAGTTTTAGCTATTCGTCTCGCAGTGTGATTTGCTTTTGCTCATAAGAATTTATTATAGTCTCTGTTCCAAGGATTAGCATGGCCCTGTGTCATGTTCCATAACTTAGAATTGGGGCCATTTACTCATTGTCAATGTGAGCAATATTAGCTAAAAAAAAATAACTATTTATCCTGTGTTTCTGGACTTCAAGTTGGTCCATTTTCATTAAAAACCTTGGACCAAAATCTATACCCTAATTGGATGTCCAATCATTGTAAATATATAACAAAAATATAAAAAAAATTGATTGATCATTCATATATCATTTTATTATTGAGTAATTTGATTATGAATTTATCATTAAAAATTTGATTATCACAAAGCAAACAAAGATTTTAACCAAATAATTATTAAGATCATCAATTCTAATATAAATCTAACGTATTAGGAAGAGGATAAGTTTTCGTTTACTCGTTAATAGAATTTGGTTGGTCATAAATCAAATTCATTAACCACCATCTTTTCCATTATAAATGAACAATATTATTATAAAAATCTTAAATATTAGTAAAAAATTTCAAAACTTATTATATGATTTATATAAAAAAAAATGAATTTGTATCATGATATATATATATATATATATATATATATATATATGTGTGTGTGTGTGTCTAGTTGAAATAACATGTTTCATAAAACCAACCACGTGACGCCATGTTTGTGTCACACATTTATACAACTGGTGGCCATCCGATGCAATACGTCACATTATAATAGAAAATTCAACTCCTACATTTTGAGTTCATCTCATATTATTTCGCGTAAACACATTCTCTAAGGTGGACGAGCAAAGAAATAAGGGTCGATTCATAGCTGCGTATATGATTGTATATAGAGATCTTTCCTTTTCCTTCCTATTGACAAAAAAATGGACACAAAATCAAAGAAATATTAACACATATACAACATACTGTCAAGAATTTAGATCATTAGCTTGATTATCTATTAGGACCCAATCTCAAGAGGAGAGCTCAATCCCAAAGACTAATTTGATAGGATAATGAGAGTCTCTTGAACTTATAACCCATCTCTTGGTTTCCCACAAAACCGATATGGAACCGAAAGTCCACGGACGGCTTCATCTCGGACTCTTCACTTGCCCTCCAGAACCTCATCAAGCACCGGATAGTCCCTTTTTGTTTTGGTCCCCATATGTCCGTGATGGGCATTCTCGATGGCTTTCACTCCGGATTTTCAAGGCACAAGACAGGGTTTTTCATTCTCGAATCTTATCAAGTATCAGATAGCCCTTTTCTATATCGTCCCTTCTGTTACATCTAATCTTTCAATAAGAACATCAAATGTTAGGGCTCATGCTAAAAAAGAAAAAGTCCAATCTAAAAGACCAATTTGATAGGAGGAAGATCCTCTTAAACTTATAATCCATTCTGTTTCCCACCAAACTGATGTAGACTTCGTAACAATATCCGTAGAATGTACGAAGTTTGCCTGTATGATATTTATTATTGACTCTGTAGACATTTATCAACCTTTGGGGTTCAAAGTAAAAATTACTGTAATGTCAACGAGTAATAGTTGAAGCACTTACTGTGTGCTCGGTATATTAGATGTAAGCTTTTTATTCTATTGGCCCAAAATGTTATGGCTTTAGTGTTTGCAAATGAGTCGTTCGATGAGCCCACAAATGCCTGATCCAGCGAGGCTAAAACTAGGCTCATTCAACTTCTCAGACCTAAGATAAGTTTGAATGTGACTTGATCTTATTATATGAATGATATTTGAGTTAAAGCACGTATCGAGAAACGTTTATTCTTCATTTGAATTGACTCCAGTCAACTACACCATCAATATCGTGCTGATCGTTACACCATCAGTTAACATTGTCTCACTTCAAACCTCAATTATTCTAGGTATAAGTTTCTGTTACAAGATTTCAATTACCATAAGTTCTAGTGTATTGTGTCACTTCAAAACATCCTCCTCGCTTGGCAAGTTAAAAGCCCCACAATTCGGTACAGGAAAGAAAGTGCGACAAAGCTCATTCCACTTTAAATAGCATAGCATTCAATTCACACCACCCTTCCATGCTTGAAGTATCAGAAGAGGAGCCTCTCACACACCTTATCAAAGCCACTCTCACAATAAATGTTAATCACAAAAATTGTATACTTCACTTTGGCATCATAAGACATCATTGAAGGTGGTTGAGAAGTGAGGCAGCACTCTTCCGCATCATCCTTTTGCTCTTGCTATATAACTCTTTCTAACATGGCAGATTCCACCATTTCAGACTCCAAATTGAGGTACACTTTTTTTTTTTTTTTTTGTGACGAGGGTGTCCGGGCCAGCTCGTGCGCACCTCGATTAATCCCCCGGACACTGATAAGACGCCCCTACCAACATCGGGTAAAGCTTTGATCGAAGTCAACGGGCGTGGTCAACATGGATTTTAAGGCTAGTGGGATTCGAACCCAAGACATTCAAGAAGAAGATTGAGTCGAACACCACTAGACCAACCCTGGTTTTTCCCTCTTCCTTTTTCAGCATTACTTTGACAACGGACCAAGTCTTTATCATATTATATACATACGACGATATCATTTTACTGTTCTGTTACGTTTCTGTATATGTAGATTGAGAATGCTCTCTTGTTTTGTTGTTGGGTTCTCTCAGAGGGAAGAAAATGGAAGGGGAGCAAGATGCTTCGAGGACATTGGAGTGCTTGAGAGGAAGATTGCTTGCAGAGAGATCAGCTTCCAAGGCTTATTTTCTTCTTTAATTAATCTTTCAAAGTTAATTGGAACCTTTCTGTTCCACATATCAAGAATAAGTACCAAAACGGGTTCACAATCATATGCTCATATGTTTAAGTTACAACTAGCGGTCTGCGTATCAGATAATGCGTCCCTGATATGTTTTTATGGGGTTGCAGTTACAAGAGTTAGAAGAGAAGCTAAAAGTGGAAGCGAAAGCAAGGAGGAGAGCTGAAAAGAAGCTGAATCTGCTCAAGAAAAAGCTTGAATCTCTGAACGTTTCTCACACTTCTGAGGATTCAGCTGCTGAGCAGCAATCAAGCTCATCATCAGACAGCTTTGACTCATCAATCAGTGCAACATCAACAGACCCAGATGAAACTGAGCCCAAATCTGATACCACAAAGGGTTCAACATCAAACAATGGCAATCTTGAGCAAGCAATGGTTCAATCGGAAAGTCTTGACAAAGACCCATTTGATAGTATTTGAGGAGGAATTTGGGGATTTTGGAAGTTCTGGTTTCTCAATTGAAGAAACGATTCGTCAAGATACTGAATTGATGGAGAAATCATCAGATTCACAAGTGTTTTGTTTGAGGTATGTGAAAAATATGCGATTTTTTTTTTCGTGGATTTTAGTTGAGCACTGTACTTTCTCAACATTATCACTCCATATCAATAATTTCACCCACGTTATATTCACCTCGTGGGTTAAATTCGAATCGAGGCGGCAATTATGCCCTTCAAATATCCTAGTTTAGCTCAAGGACAAAAAGTTATAATGTTCATCTGGGATTCTTATACTGCTATGAACTTTTTGAACTAATCCTTGTTCGAGACAAGGATAAAATGTAACGTAACTATCCTCATGAAATGTCAAATCACTGGGTGTATGGATTACTTATCGAATGATAAGCCCTTCTTGATAGACACAACCACTAAAACTCTTAGCAAACCTACTTGTTTGCCATAAATTTATCGTGTTGCCTGTTTGGTAGATCGACGATGTTGAGCACAAATGACACGGAAAAGGATGAAGTGAAATCCAGGAGCAACAAAGAAGATGACCTTGTCGCCAATAACTCCATGGCTTTGGTTCCTATTACACCGTTGGCTACAAGTGAAGCCTTCTCGACAGAGAAAGAGGCCACAATAACAGATCGGCATCCGAGGGAGATCCTAAACACATTACGACAGCTGAGAGAATATCTTCAGAGCTCGACGGAGAGTAGGTGCTTGGTTAAACTTGGCTAAGATCTTTCTACAGCAATGATGAACCGACCAATCTTCCATGAAACTTTGCCATGCTAATAGAAAGCGCTCATGATCAAGTGAAACGAACATGCTTGAAGGACAAGGGAAAAAAAAAGGGCATCAAAATCGTCGTGTACTCGGTGGAATGTATACAGTCAAGTGCTCGTGAAGTGAATTCGGGTCCGTTTCTGCCCTTTTTGCTCACCTTTGAAGTTTTGAATAGCATGTTGCTTTTCCTGTCTTGGATGCATACTTTTGTTGTCCGAACAAGAATGCGAGGGTGAAAGCATTTTATGCGGGGAACTAGTCGCAATTGTCGTCCATAATGCAACCATGACCAAATAGACTGTCGACCCAAAGGTCGTAATCATAAAGGTTTGATGTTTTGCCATAGGCAATGCCTGACATTTAAAACAACGGGGATGTCAAAGAAGCATGCTACCATGCTAAAACACTGCAAGCCTACAGAGCAACAGCATAGACAAACGATACAGCCAACAATTTCTAAAATCAACTTAATACATCTCAGGTTCACAAATATTTGGCAAAAGATATACAGAACCAAAAACACGGTTATAACTAGACATTGTCTGGAACAAGGAAAGTTTGACGGGTACCAGAGAGGCAAGGCTACGGGGCACTCAAGAAGCTCCTCCTCAAGTGTCGATCTATGTTAAGCTATTAAACTATAAAACAACCACCGACCTAGACATGCAAGCTAAAAAAACCGACACTACGAGTCTATGACCACCATACTCCTCTAAGCACTAGGTTTCAATCCTTTACTCTGAAACTAACATAATAAAATCAGCACTAATACATCCTGGTACCAAACTTATCAGCAATTGACAAATGGGTGCTTCGAAGAATCACCATTTTGCTAGATAAAGTCGTAAGCAGCTCATTCCACCAATAGGACCTCAAGCCAATGCAGCTAGTGATTCATAGTCATATTTCACATATCATCTGCACTCCAAAAACATCTCAGAGCAGAACAATGCAGATTTCAAGACAAGCTCAGCAAATTTACTACCACATGCTAAAGACTAGCTATCTCACTAACTAGACCTACCAATTGTCGATACTAACTAGATCCAAAAATCAAGTTTAAAAAAAAAGTCAGCGATCATCCTAGATTTAGTTGTCAACCTAGGAATTTTCATGGCAATGCACAGGGAGACGAGACAAAATGAAATTTCTACATCTACAATAAACCACAGGTCTCATGAAACCTAAGATTACTGACGCCACTACAGGAGGAGTTCAGGGGGAAGTTGCTGGAAAACAAATGACCCCTTTCACCAAAAAGGAAAAACTAGGGTTCTTAATATGCAGCTAGAACATAATAATGCCATTCTGAAATTTTATAATCCTAGTAGTGTTAGGCGAAGTTTGATAGATCGACACTGAGGAGGTGGATGAATACTGTGAGCCTTGCCTGGTACCGTCACCCCCCACACGAGAACACAAAGTTTCATACAAACCATCCTTAAGCCATTTCAAAAAGCGTAAAAAGAAGAGCACCGGATCTCGGAATTTTGAAGTCTGGAGGTTGCCATGGTCATGAAGAGAGAGAGAGAGAGAGAGAGGGGGGGGGGCCCGGTTAGCTGAACATGGCTTTTATACAATCCAGCTCACCCGTCAACTGAACAACAGCTAAGATGCC
>JAOVYX010019751.1:0-18039 GCA_035668315.1 Drosera spatulata | reverse complement strand
ATACCGAGTCTTGTCCTTTGGAGCACCAAGGAAGCGTTGTTTCTCTGGGTTCTTGATCAAGAGGTTTTCCTCTCGTGTGGCCATGAGTACATCTCTTCTCGATGCGTAAAGAGGAGTATACTTGTTGTCACCGAGAGAGGTCGACCGAGCGATGTTGTCACCATGAGTATCTTGTTCGTATTTTTCTTGTCCGATACTCGGTTAGTCTTTCCGGGCCTTCCTTGCTCCTTTTTTGTTCGATGAAGATTCTCCTCCTTACTAGTTCGTTCCATCCAGAGTCCGAGCCTCCAATTGCGGATCTTCCTTGCAGTCTCAACATGAATATGTTGTCCCAACTTGGCTAAAAGGTCGGACTATGTCCATCGTTCCCTCTTCGAGAGGCTATATGAGAGCTCATCGCTCGCCATACCGTTTATCAAGGCTCGACATATCTCGTGATCGATCGGATCTTCAATCTTGACCTTCTCGGTGTTGAACCTCTGGACGTACATTCTAAGATCTTCGCCCGGTTGTTGAAAGATCTTGTTCATATAGCTAGATGTGAGCCTTTGTCGTTTGCTATTAACATATTGCTTGTGGAATAGTACAGCCAATTCCGCAAATGAACCTATCGATCCGGTTAGAAGAGTATTGAACCATGCCCGGGCCAGTCCACAGAGAGTGGTTTGAAAGGCCTTGCACATTATGACATCAGACCCTCCTTGGATATTCATCAAAGTCTAGAAGTTTTAAACGTGCTCATCTGGATCGGTCATCCCGTCATAGGTGTCACATGACGACATTCGAAACCTTTCAGGGGGAAGCTGCCCGTTGATCTCGGCCGTGAAAGGAATGCCCGTTCTGAACACTCTTTCTTTGCTCCTAAAACGGGATCCTCGTTTGGTTTGCTCAAACATCTTGTAAAGTTTCTCCACTTTTTGTTCCAAGGGAATGAGTTATCCATCAGGTTAGAACGGGACGACCTGAGAACCTTGGGCCTCCTCCGGTCGATCAGGTACGAGGGGTCTGGAGTTTACCGACCGAGCGTTCAGATGGATTCTCAGGTCTTCCCTCCTAGCATTGATGTGAATTCTGAGATCTTCTTCTTCAGCTCGGAGACCTTCTACTCCGGCTCGGTTAATCTGGTATCGAAGATCGGTCGGGTCAGCTGCGGGTACTCTTTCCGTATTTTGCGGAGAAACGACGGGCACTCCCCTCTCCATGTTCTGTGAAGGTGCTGCGTCCGGGCGTAGGGGCAACCTATGGTTCAATAGGTTCCTCATTTCTTGGTGCAACTCTTGGTACATAACCATAGTAGCGTACTAAACTTCCGAGCTCTCCGCCATGTACTCCGCTTGGGGTGGCCCCAGGTCGGCCTCTATACGGACCGATCTTATGGGTCTGTCACCTGGGACTGGCGGAAGCGGAGCGTGACTAGCGAAAGGCATTTTTTATGGTTCTTATTGCATATTGGAAGTTCGCTTCGGGTTATCGGCATGGTGCTGCGTTGATCGTATTCCTTACCTGACGTGCCAAACTGTTTGTCATAGCTGATCCGATCTCTTGGATTGGGTCGGACCATATGATGGTCCGGTCGTATGCCGGACTGATCTGATTGTGCAAAACCGATCTGGGGATATGCCGAACGATCTGCACACCAAGAACCAAGAAAATGCCGTTAGCCGGGAGACCGAGGTGCGTACCTTGGACGTCCGCTCCGACGCTCAAGTCAGTACATGCCCGATCTGGGTGAGAGAGAGAGAGAGAGAGAGAGAGAGAGAGAGAGAGAGAGAGAGAGAGAGAGAGAGAGAGAGAGAGAGAGAGAGAGTAAGAAAGAGTAGTGGAATGTGGAGAAGATTGAGAATGAATAAATACCTCCTTGACAATGGTGTATTTATAGGGAAGAAAACCCTAATTAGGTGGGCTTTTCCCTAGGCCCATTTTCCTTACCTTTGAAAGCCCATTTCCATTATGTTGACTCTTCCTTGACCATAATCTTGAATTAGGTGACCATCGTTTGCCCCCCAAACCTTCGAGACTGACCGATCTGGTAACAGTAAGGTAGGTAAGACTGAAGGCTATGGAACCCTTGATACACGTTCACTAGTCTTAAAATATTTGGCCAATGTTGAAGGACTTGGTCATAATTTATTGTCCATAAGTCAATTATGTGACAAGAGTTATGATGTGAACTTAATCAAAGGCCTGTGTGAAGTAAGAGACCTCAAAATGAATGAGGTTAAGCTGATTGGGACAAGACATAGCAATGTTTATAGTGTGGATTTCATGAACTCTTCACCCAATGACACCACTTGCTTTTACACAAGCGAAACAGAAAAGACGTCATGGCTCTGGCACAGGAGACTGGCACATTTAAACTTTAAACTCCTTTCGAATCTTGCCTCTCAGGATTTAGTTAGAGGCCTTTCAAAAGTTAAGTTTTATAAGGATAAGCTCCTCTTGCCAACATGGAAAGCAAACAAAGGCAAGCTTTAAAAGCATAAATACTGATCAAACAGTAAGGGTGCTAGAGCTGTTGCACATGGATCTGTTTGGTCCAATAGAAGTTGAAAGTCTAAGTAGGAAGAAATACACATTAGTCATTGTAGATGATTACTCTAGGTACACATGAGTATTTTTCCTACACAAGAAAAATGACACATGTGATGTGTTAACAAGACATCTTAGATAAATTTCAACTGAAAAGGGTCTAGAAGTTGTTGCATTACGAAGTGATCATGGAACTGAGTTAGAGCAATATGGTTTGATCAGTATTGCAATGACTATGGAATTAGACACAACTTTTTTGCACCTAGAACCCCACAACAAAATGGGGCTGTGATAAGTGACGTTTATATCACTTATTTACATTGTTTTAGACTTGACTTTAGGTGTGTTTTCGTGTATTCAAATAAATTATCGTGTCGTTTTAAGTTATTTTACGACTTTAATTAGTTGTTGGAGTGTTTTGAGTATTATTTCATATGTTTGATATATGTTTGTATTATATTTACAAACAGTAAGGCATAATTTAACATAGTAAATAGTAAAACAAAAAAACTAATTTTTTTCGTTGTTTTTTTTTTTTCATTTTTCGTTCACATTTTTTTCTTGTTTCTGTTGTCTTTTTTATCAATTTTTTTTCATTGTTTGTTTTTTCGATTTTTTGTTCATATTTTTTCTTGTTTTTGTTGTCTTTTTTATCAATTTTTTTAAAAAAAATAATTTACAAAAACAACGCAGCACATCCCTTTTCCTTGGGGGTTCAATGTCCTCATTGAAATAATATAACATAAAACGCACAACAAGAGAATAGATTACCATAAGAGAATATTGGTAAAAGAGAAAGTAGTGAAGGATGGGACACTTAACTTCGTATGGAAAATGGATGAAGAAGGATTTCCAATCGCGATAAGCAACCGCTTCTCCATACTTAATGTATCAGATACCTGCAAAACATGAACAACACAGCCAAATTAAAGAGGTTATATATAAAAGAAGAAAAAGAAAATACTCAGCCTGTCATCCAAATACTCATGAAATGCAATGCTTGTCTTGAGGAAAACCCTATGGTGAGATTTGATCGAGAGCAACAATAGTTCTATTTCGTTCATATAATTCATGTGGTAACTAATGAACACGAGGCTTCACAAGTGACACAGGCATAACCGGTACTTTTCCTCTTTTTACACGCTTCTTTAGACTAATTCTTTGCAAACTCCGCCTCAAGTCCTCTTTAACTTTTGTCAGCTCCTCTCGAAGCCTTTGATTTTCATTCTCGAGTAGCTTGTAAGCTTCTTGAAACTGCAACACTTGATTACTAACAGGATCCATTCCCTAAATTACAAATATAGTTAAACCGATATAAGATAGATAGTAATGCAAGGAAAATAACGCAAAGTGAGGAATTCACATAAAAAGTTTACACTACTCTAAAACACGCTAAGAAACACACACTTAAATGGAAATAACACGGGTTGCTTCCCGAGCAACACTTAGTTTTACGTGCTAAGCGAATATTCTCAAGTGTCGTTTAACACCAAAGAGGCCAATTTTTTCTTTCCTCCATCTGCATAAGCGTTTAATCTCTAACCATTCACCTTGAATTTGCCTTGTGTGCTTTCAATTTAAACTGTTCCATGTGGAAAAACATGTGTAACGGTAAAAGGGGTAGACCAACGTGATTTCAATTTACCAGGAAATAATCTCAAACGGGATTGAATAGCAAAATGCTATCCCCGATAGAAAACTCCCTATGTAAAATTCTCTTGTCATACGAAACCTTTGTTCGTTGTTTATATATTTTTGCATTCTCTTAAGCATCATGACGAAATTCTTCTAATTCATTCAATTGGAGGATACGCTTCCCTTCTATATTTTTCAAGTTGAAGTTAAAATATTTGGTTGCCTAATATGTACGATGTTCCAACTCTAAAGGAAGATGACATGCTTATCAAAAATTATTTTGTAAGGCGAAGTGGCCATTGGTATTTTATAAGCTGTCCTATATGCCCACAACACATCGTCCAACTTTATGACCTAATCTTTGCATGTAGAATTAACCGTTTTCTCCAAAGTTTGTTTCAATTCTTGTGATACTTCGACTTGACTAGAAGTTTGGAGATGAAAAAGGTGTTGCAACCTTATGTTTTACCCCATACTTGGAAAGCAACACATCTAACCATTTATTGCAGAAATGTGTCCCTCCATCGCTTATAATTGTGCGCGGAGTCCCGAACCTAGTCAAAATGTGTTTTTTCATGAATTTGAGTACCACCTTGGAATCATTTGTAGGGGACGCTATAGCCTCAACCCATTTTGATACATAATCCACAGCAACAAGGATGTACTGATTTTCACAAGACTTAGGAAAAGGACCCATGAAATCTATACCCCAAACATCGAAAAGCTCGACTTCAAGCATACCACTTTGGGGAATTTCACGTCTCTTAGAGATTGATCCTGTCCTTTGAAATTTGTCACAAAGAGAGACATATGTGAATGCATGTTCATACAAGGATGGCCAATAAAATCCACTTTGTTGCCCTAGTGTGAAACACTTTATTAATGTATTGCCCTAGTACAGCTCCAACTGCATACTTGCTTGCATCACACATTAGTTCAAACGGAAAATCCCATGATGGTGCGATAACTACAGGTGTAGTTATGAGACAGTTTTTCAAATGCTCAAATGATCTCATGCATTCATCGGGAAGGATGCATTCTTTTCTAACAAGCAACACAATGGTTTTGAGATGTTTTAGAAGTCCTTAATAAATCTTTTGTAAAAAGCAGCATGACTAAGAAAACTTCGAACTCCTTTAACTGAGGATGGAGGTGGTAACTTTTCTATTACTTTGACTTTAGCTCGATCCACTTCCAAACCTTTTGCAGAGACCTTATGACCTAGGACAATACCTTCTTGTACTATGAAATTGCACTTCTCCCAGTTTAGGACAAGGTTCCTCTCATCACATCGTTTAAGAACAAGTTTCAGATGTTTTAAACAAGAGTCAAAATCAACTCCAAAGACCAAGAAGTCATCCATAAAAACTTCAATATATTTTTCCACCATGACGTCGAAAAAAATTGTCATCATACACCGTTGAAAGGTAGCCGGGGCATTCCAAACACCAAAGGCATTCTTGTATAAGCAAATGTCCTATAGGGACAAGTGAAAGTGGTTTTTTCTTGATCTTCGGTGCTACACAAATTTGAATGTAGCCCGAATAATTGTCGAGAAAACAATAATAAGAATGCCCTGAAAGTCTATCAAGCATTTGATTAACAAAAGGAAGGAAAAAATGATCCTTCCTTGTTACTTTGTTTAACTTACTATAGTCCATGCACACCCTCCAACCAGCCACAATTCTTGTTGGGATTAGCTCATTATTTTTATTGGCAGCAACTGTGATTACTTTTTTCTTGAGTACGACCTGAACCAGACTCACCCATGAACTATCAAAGATTTTGGATTGTTTATCTTTCTTTTCCTCTTTTGTTGTTTGTTCTTTTTTTGAAAGATTTTGAAACGTTTTATTTGGTTCATTCTCTGTATTTTTTATTATCTTCTCCACTCTCATTAACTGCAATCTCCACAGTTTGAGGCTCCTTAACTTTGGGATCTTCTAACTCCGTTCCGCTTCTTAGATGAATTACTTTAACTTGTTCCTTTGGATTTGCAATTGTGTTACTAGGTAATGAACCTTGTGGACGAGTGGGCATCATTGAAGCAAGTTGCCCAACTTGAGATTCTAAGTTATGGACAGAAGCATCCATCCTTGACATGAACTGTGAGAGGAGATCTTCAATTGAAGGTTTAGACGATTGCCCTTAGGTTAGAGGTGGTTGTAATGATTGAGGAGGTGCAAAGGAAAGAGGACCTCTAGGTGTCATTCCTTAGTTTCCTCTCCAAGAAAAATTGGGACGATTCCTCCAGGTAGGATTATATGTGTTTGAGTCAGGATTGTTGAGTGAGGCTCATGGACGACCATAATTCTGTACAAATTATGCTTGTTCTACTTATAATCCAGAGCCAAAAGGGTTATCATCATGACAATTGGAACTTAAGTGAGGACCTCCACAAAACTCACACGACTCGCTCAAAGGGATAAAAGAAATGGAATTGGCATTAACTGTGAGTTTGTTTATGTGTGTTGAGAGAGCGGTCAATTATGCGGTCAATACGGTAAGCGCATCCACTTCATATTTTCCCATTGTTTTTCTTGTTATAACTCTCTCAGACGGTCATTAGTAAGCATTGGCAACCATTTCCTCTAACAAATCAAATGCCCCTTCATGAGACTTACTCATTAAAGATCCTCCTGTCGCAGCATCTAAAAAAGTACGTGTGGATTGATTAAGTCCATTGTAAATGAGTTGAAGTTGCATCCACTCCGATATTACATAGTGTGGGCATTTTCCCAATAACTCTTTATATCGCTCCCAAGATTCATAGAGCGATTCAGAATCAATTTATGAAAAAATAACTACTTCATTTCTCATTCGCGCGGTCTTAGCAAGTGGAAAGAACTTAGCAAAAAAAAATTTGAGCTAAATCTTCCCAAGTGGTAACTGACCCTGCGGGTAATGTATGAAGCCAAATCTTCGCATTGTCTCTTAATGAGAATGGAAATAACCTTAGACGAATAGCGTCATAAGAAACACCATTCACCTTAAAAGTGTCGCATTTTTCAAGAAAGGATGAGATATGTAAATTGGGATCTTCGTTAGGCAATCCACAAAATTGGTTCCCTTGAACCATTTGAATCACTCCCGGCTTAATTTCAAAGTTGTTTGCTGCAATGGTTGGCTTACGAATATTAGTGAAGTTCCCTGAGACTTTTGGAAGTGCATAGTCACGAAGAGCTTTTTGTTGAACCACAACCTCATCCCGAGGATATTGTTCAATATTTTTCATTAGTGTAGTAGGAACACTAGTGTTAACTTGCTTTTCTTTTCTTAATTTATGACACGTTGTTTCTTGTTCTGGATCGAAAGGAACCAAATTGACGCTATGAGTCCTTCTCATACATTGATGAAAAATAAATTTTAGGATAAAAAAGAAAAAAATCAATCTATAACTAAGAGTGTTAGCTCTAATGTTGGTTGCCTTATGTCCCCAGCAACGACACAAAAAACTTGAATGATATCAAACTAATCAATGTTTGGGTGTACAACGCAAGTGCACGTGTTATTCATGAATAGAATAGAGAGTACAAGAGTATCGATCCCATAGGGACAATAGAAACTAAGCACAAGAGTAGAAATCTTAGCTAAATTTGAGTCGATCGAAATTTTGGATTTTGTTTTCCTTACACGCACACACAATAATGATTGTAGAGGACTTTTAAAATGTTATAAATGAGTTTAAATTAACAAAGTATTCTTCTTTTTAAAAGACTTGGGATAACGAATCCGTTTATCAATTCCTTAAGTTCTAATCAGTTAAGATTTTAGAGTTATCAATTTAATCCTTTCCGATTGTATTATCATATTTTCTTATATGCACCTCCGTCGAGGTTACACAAGCATCTTCTTAAGTTAAAACATGTGACAATAAAGATTGCACAGTTTAGAATAAGAAGTCATTAAGCATTATAACATAAAGAGCACATAATTAACATAAATATGTCTTTTTAATGTCAATTATGCTAATGTTGTCGGTTTCTTTAGATATTAGTTTTCCTTTCGGTTTAACTATATATTCAGTAATTTTTGCAAATCACAAATTTCTATAATCACAACAACATCAAGTATAAGATTAAATCATCAATTACAAGATTTATTTCCATATGTACCAATTATATTCATCTTAGAGGTAGGTGGACCATTTATCAAATTTCAGGTTTTGTTAAAGGCCACAAGAGTCTCTTATTTCTAAATAGACTCCCTAGATCTTCTAAGTGTATACAAACTGATTTTATAAGTTGGTTTTTGAAACCTTAATGATATATGTTACCATTTTATCCTTAACTTGAAATTTCAGAACAAGGTTACTTGTCAAGATCATGAATATGTTTCAACTTGTTCAATGACTCTAGATCTTGTAATATTTGACTCTTCTTAACTCATTATTGGTTAAATCACATGAAAAACTTCATCATCATCCCAAGTATAAGAGGTTTAGCTCATGATAAAAATCATACAAACACACTTAAACTTGTAGAGTCAATTATACATGATTAATAGTTTCAAATATCTAGTCACTTTGAAAATAGACAATTATACAAATTAAGAACACAATAACTTCATTAAACCTTTATAACATGATAACAACAAAGTAGCTTCAAGTGTGTAAGGGATTTTACAATCAAAGCAATCCAAGACAAGGAAGAAACTCAAGTGCAAAGTTGCCTCTAGCAAGACCGGCTCCTTCTCGGTATGATCCGGCTTAATTGATGAATCCTTGGAATGGTGTAAGCAATCCTTGCTCCTACCCTTCTCCTCTCCTCTGGTTTCTTAAGGTGAGCTACTAAAACAACGGACAAAAGAAAAGTAGTAGAGAAAACAAAGACTAGTGAAAAGATAGAGTAGTAAGTCCTTTTTATGCTATTTCTTCTTTATTAACATACATTGATTTGAATTCTTGCTTTTTTTTCCCTTGCTTGTACGAATCTCCCTCACTTAACAAGACAAAATGTCCACGTTTACACATTAGTGGTGTTTCAAATCATCACAGGACAACGGACCCTCACAATTAAAGGTAATACATGATTGAGTTGATTAGAAGAAAAGTACAAGATGGTCACTTTGTTTTTCATTAATATTACATTTAGTAATATAGCAAAATAGGAAGAATATGGACATATTGTATAACAAAATACCAAGGATACACATTATTAGGCCAATGATATGATACAAAAGAGGAAGAATTACCTAGGTAAAAATCAAAACATTACTTGGCACGATTTTAAGAATGTGAAAAACATCTTGACAAAAATAAGCATAACTCCTTACAAAAACCTCCGTTTGATGTGATTCAAAATACATTAGAAAGAAGACATTTAGAGGTTTCCAATGATATAAAGTTCATAGCTTAACTCAATTGCAGTTAGAACAACCATTATTTCCAAAGTGGAACTAGTAACCAAGAAATTTCAACAACAAAGTGTCACATGACTCGAAAATGACTTGTTTTAATACAAAAATATATCAAACACATGCAATAATACTCAAAAAAAATCCAAAAACTAATTAAAGTAGTAAAATAACTTAAAATGACACGAAAATTTAATTGAATACATGAAAATGCACCTAAAGTCAAGTGTAAAACAATGTAAATAAGTAATATAAATGTCACTTATCATATGGTCACAATCGTGACCATGGTGGTCTTTGAAACTCGTATTCTGGAACAAATTTAAGAAGTTTCACAATCGTGACGGACTCTGAAATACATCAATTTTTTCGCTTCGAACTTCATCTTGATCGATTATATACCTTATGTAGTCCTTAAATCATCATAAAACACTTCAAAATGGCCTCAAATCATCATCTATGTGTCGTTAAATTTTAATGGATCATCGACGCTCAAAATAGCCTAAAACGTACGTATCGGTTTAGCTCCAAAACAGCTTCAAATGTCTTTGAACTTCAATGTCATCATCTAATGCACATGAGCATCTCCATAAATCATTGGAATCATCATGAAAAATCATCAAATCATCACACTTCATCACGATCATCTTCTACCATTTTTGATTCGTTTACACGAACCACTAAAAGTCGCTTCTCTCGATCAAATCAACAATTTAAACATGCAAACAATAGTACCAACTCTCCAAAACTAAAACTTAACTAAAAATAGAAAATAAAAGAAGCATAACGTGACAAATGAAAGGTTTAACATAAATAAAACGTTAGTATTTTCAAACTTATCATCTACTACGTTCATTGGTGTTCGTCTTGCTCCCTTTCATGTTCTCAATGCGGTCAAAAGTTCAATATGTTTTTTTTTTTATGATAATTTTTTTTTTTGCAAGCACATTAGTTGCTTGATAACCAAGCAAAAAAAAACACAAATAAAATCTTAGATCTGAAATTGATGTTCACATTTCCAAACTTTGTGTTATGGATGTTGTATGCATGGAAGAAACCACAAGGACGACATTAACGAGTAACGTTGCAACAATATACCTTCGCTTGTCCTCCTAACCTTTCAAGTAGATTGAAAAGATGATCAAATAAAACAATACAATGAAACACCTTGCACCATTAGGCGGCGATGATATACATGCCATTCGGGTGCAAACATGAAATAACCAAATAAGATCTATAACATACAATCAAGAAAAGCATATAAGCAGGGCACTAGATATCAAACTGATCATTTTCACTACTATGTCGAATTAGTCCTGACAAGGATTCAAAAGTTAATGACAAATAAAATATTTATATTCATATTTTTGTAACAAGAATTTTAAGAAAAAAAGATAAAAACACAGTGTAAAGCACTTTGAGTCACTGCGTTATGCTAGAGAAAGAGGCAAAAAGAAAAAAGAAACTAACAAAACATAAAACGTTATGAATGGTAACGCTTTCTTCAAAAAAATTCATAACATTGCCCCTCAGGTTGAATCTAATTTCCAACAACCAACTGCGACCTCACCCAAGGTGGGGCGTTACACCTCTGCTTCTGTTTCCTTTTGTTCTCCTTATTTTGATGTCGTAGACTCTGCTGGTTGATGCTCAATTGCAGGTGACTCTGCTATAGGCTCTTCTGCAGCAGATGGTTCTATTGTTGGCTGATCCTTTATCCCTTCTTCAGCAACCTCATCAGTGATGTCATCATCATCATGGTCTTCTACATGTGGGAATTCATTATCACCGTCATCATCATCTCCTAATGATGGTGCTCTGCCAACTGTTGGTCTTGACAGATAGTCAAAGATTTCTAGAGTTACAGCCCGAACATGTTTGTCAATAAGCCTTTTCAGCTCTGCCTCTACTTCTGGAGTGTGCACAAACTTAAAATGTTACAGTTATGCCTGTTTGTGTCTCCTGATCTTGAGGGTTGAGTCCTTGATTTCCAGAGCTCCACTGAACAATATGTAGGGTTCAGTGGGCCTCTTTTCTTATTGGCCTCCATTCTTTGAATTTAGACCAGATAATCTATTTTTGCCTCTGTTATGCCATCAATTATTCTAATTTCTGTCCTTGAACTGTCTGCATTTATCCTGTATCTCGTGGTTGGTCCTGATGGAATGAGTCTTGGCCTTGTAGCCTTGGACTTCCTCTTAATTGGAAGTTTGTGCTTTTTGATAAACTTTTGGATCATTGCTTTCTTTTGAGACTTGTCCAGCATTTTATCAGTCTTGACTCTGTGTTCCAGAATCTTTTCTTGTATGGCTTGGACCTTCTGTAGCGCCTTTATGATCTCTTCCTTTTCTAGAGATTGTGTGGTTGTGGTTATTGTTGTGGCCTATGCTTCTGATGTAGTTGAGGGCTGGTCAGCTTCAACCACAGCCAATTCCATTCCTATTTCAGAGACAAGAATGATTACTGTTGTGAATGCCTCAGTTACAATAGTCCTTATTGTCAATGAACTTGCAGTATAGGTGCTCTGTGGTTGCTCAGTCTACATCCTTCTGAGCTTGGCTTCAATGGTTTCAATCTCTTTTCTTATGTAGCCTTGTGCACCTAGCTCTTGCCCAACCTGTGCTTGTGGTCCTTCTTTGATTTCCTCATAGCTTTTTTGAGCTTCCAGAATGAGGTTCTGAAGGTTTTCATCAGCACCAGTCTTCAGATACTTCAATGTAATGTTTGCATCATCAAGTGCTGCAATCTCTGGCTCCTTTGGTGGTAAGGTCTTTGAGGAAGATACCTCAATTGCTGCTACAATTTTTAGTTCTTGAGAACTGGTCTCAGTCTGCTTTTCTGTTGGTGCAGACTGTGCTTCTGCCTCCATTTCTGTAGGCTGTGCAGCAGGGATCTCGGATATTGTCTCCTCTTCTAAGGTCTGCAGAACAAATTTTCTCCTGACAACTCTTGTCTGCTTTGGTTTAGTTTCTGGTGTACTTTGATCAGCTTTTCTTTCACCTTTTCAGGCTCCTTCTTTGTAGGTTGGTCTGCAGCTTTTCTTTCACCTTTTCAGGCTCCTTCTTTGTAGGTTGGTCTGCAGCTTTTTCTTTAGTCTGCACTGCTACAGGTTTCTTTGAGAAGCTAATTGGATGCTTCCCAATCTTTCGCACATCAATCTGCTTGGCCACAGTCCATGGCCTTCCTTCTTTATTAGCTAACTTGAGTTTTTCTTTCAGAATGATGCTTATGACCCTTCCAAATAAAGGTTGTTTCACCTCTACTGCCTGTGTCAGTTGACACATAAGTAGCTTGGCCTAATTGAGCTTGCGTTTGGTGAGGATTACACACATTATTTCTTATTGGTCAGAAGTGATCTGATCCTTAGAGAATTCCCTGGACATAATCACCTTCTTTACAACGTCGACAAGCAACTTGTGTTCCTTGGATAGATATTTCTTCATGGTTCATATCCCTTCCTTCTATCTTTCTTCACTAAGCATTGCGTGCCTCCAATCAGTCACCACAGAGGGTGGGATGTCTCTGGGTCCTTCATTTGAAATTCCAAACAGTGAAATTGAACCTTTCTTGTTGGGCTTTATTGCTCTCGAGATTTGTCACTCTTAAGAGGAGTGTTAGATCGGATGTTGGTTATTTTCAGTGAAATTGAAAGAATTTTCGAGTTCGTGAAAGTGAATTGCAAGAATTCGCAAACTAGGGTTTGCAGTAGAGCGCTAGAGAGAAAGTTAGAACGTTTAGAGTGAGAGAGTAGAAGTAAAAATTTTTAAATTTATACTCTTTAAAGAAGTTAACGTTGCCATTCAACAACTAGCCGTTGCACAAATTCAGTCACTAATTTTGACCTTTGTGAAATTTTAGGCAATCAGTTTTAAAATAGAAATACAGTAGGGTAAAAACAATACTGGTCGGCATTCCACATGTGCAGTAGAGCAATACAGCATTTTGGCCAATTTACTATTTTAAATCAATCATACCCAATTCACCTCGGAATTGAATAAATTTGCTCTCATCAAGAGGCTTTGTAAAAATATCTGTAATTTGTTTTACTGTTGGAATATATTCCAATTTAATGTGATCTTTTTACACATGATCTCTGATAAAATGATATCTGACATCAATATGCTTGGTTCTGGTATGAAAAACTGGATTTTCTAAAATTGTCATTGTAGATGTGTTGTCACAAAATATTGGAGTTCTAGAAATCATTATACCGTAGTCTACAAGTTGTGACCTCATCCATAGTACCTGTGCAGCACAACTTCCTACAGCTATACCCATACACCCAGATCAGGAGTTTTTTTTTTTTTTTTTAGATATCTCATGATTCTTTTTACTGTAGTGTAATAGGATTCTTTGGGATCATATTGATACCTTGCTCATATGCAGACTGAGTACTGGATCTCTGGCCTACTTGTAGTAAGGTATAAGAGTGAGCCTATTATTCCTCTATACATTGTTTGGCTTATTTCTTTTCCTCTTTTATCCTTATCAATTTTTTTGGTTGTACTCATGGGGGTTTTCATATGGCTTGCGTTTTCTAATCCATATTTCTTGATTGTGCTCTTCAGGTACTTGGCTTGATTTAAAAATGTTCCACTTTCTAGCCATTGTACCTGAAGTCCTAGAAAATATTTCAATTCTCCCATTAAACTCATTTGAAATTTAGATTTCATTAAGGCAGCAAATCTTTCACACAGGTTTATTATTATGCAGCCAAATATAATATCATCAACATAGATTTGCACTAGGAGAATATGTTCCTTATGCTTTTTAAGAAATAGGGTGGTATCTACTTTTCCTCTCTGAAAATTATTCTCACATAGAAAAGTTGAGAGAGTTTCATACCATGCCCTTGGAGCTTGTTTTAAACCATATAATGCCTTGTCTGACCTGTAGACATGATGTGGATGTTCAAAGTCTTCAAAGCCAGGAGGCTGTTCAACATATACCTCCTCTTGCAGCTTTCCATTGAGGAAGGCACTTTTCATATCCATTTGATAGACCTTGAATCCTTGGTATGCAGCATAGACAAGGAACATTCTTATTGATTCCAGTCTTGCTATAGGGGCAAAGGTTTCATCAAAATCAATTCCTTCTTCTTGTGAGTAACCTTTTGCCACTAGGCTGACTTTATTTCTGATGACTGTTTCATTTTCATCAGTTTTGTTTCTGGTAAATCTGCATCAGCAAGCATTGTCCTAGCAGCTTCTATAAGTGTCCTATTTTTCCTCTCTGCTACACCATTTCATTGATGTGTTCTAGGTGCTGAAAAGTTGTGTTTAATCCCATGATCATTACAGTAAACATCTACTCCTGTTTGATCGAATTTAATACCATGATCACTCCTAATTGTGATTATTTCAATGCCCCTCTCATTTTGAACTTGCCTTAGGAATCTAGTTAGCTAACTGCAAGTTTCACTCTTTTTGTGCAAGAACATTACCCCATATCTTGAATAGTCATCTACTATAACTGGAGTATACGTCTTTCTAATCAAACTTTCTACTTCTATTGGGCCAAAAAGATCCATATACAATAGTTCTAGTATTTTTCCTAATTCTGATGAGTTTAGGGGTTTGAAACTTGCTCTAATCTGCTTTCCCTCTTGGCATGGTCTGCAAAATTTATCCTTTTTGAACTTGATTTAAGGAAGTCCTCTCACTAGGTTTTCTGAGGATAATTTAGCTATAGTTTTGAAATTCAAGTGTGCTAATCTCTTATGCCATAGCCAGTTTTTATCTTCAGCACCTTTTGTGTAAAAGTATGTAATTTATGCTGACTGGGATGAGTTGAAGTTTACTGCATAAATATTTCCTTTTCTAGTTCCTACCAACTTGACTTCTTTGGTGACTTTGTCTCTTACTTGACACAAATCATGAGTAAAAGATACATCAGAATTTTTGTCACATAATTGACTAATGAAAAGCAAGTTATGTTCTAAACCTTAAACATAAGCTACATCTCTAAAGATTAGAGAACTTGTACCAAGGGTTCCATAACCTTTAGTTTTACCTGCCTTACCTCCTCCAAAGATGACTAGGGGTCCTTCTTCTTTTCTGTAACCTTTCAGAATGCTTTTGTTCCCAGTAATATGTCTAGAGCATCCACTGTTCAAGTACCATGTTTCATTCTATTGTTCCTGCAGTAAAGGGTTGAGAACTTGTACATGGTACCCACAAATATGGGTCCTTACTTGTTAGTTTTAGGTACCCACACTTGAATAATTTTCTTGTATGGAGTCCAACACTCGAATGATTTGTGGCCAGGTTTGCCACAAGTATAGCAGTAGACTCTTGGTCTTATTGCCCTAGATGGTCTGCTAGTATTTCTCCACCTCTTCTACTGCATTATGCATGTACAGACGGGCTTCAGATATGGTTTTCTTCATATAGTATTGGAAGTATTGTTCCATGCGGATTAGTTTGGTGCATACTGGGGTCTGTATGGCCTTTTGCTGGTTTCAATCTTATGATTCCAGACCTTCTGCACCTTGTGGTGTTTTAGACCAGTTTGTGCTGATACTTTGCTCAAGGATTTAACCCTTTGGGTTTGAGCAATAGAGGCCTTACTCTTCTTCTCTCCTTGTTCAGTAGAGGCTTTACCCTTCTGCAAGACATTTATAGAGGTCTGCTTTGCCTCTTTCTGATTGATTTTGGCATTGTCAATCACTGTTGAGTGTGAAAGATCATTCAACCAGTCCTTGTAGCCTAATCCTATCTTATCATGTGAGGATTGACCCATTTTAGCATCTTTTGCAAGTTCAGGGTCTTTCCATTCCATGCATCTACCTGAGCTTGAAGCTCATCATTTCTCATTGTGAGTGTTTCCACTACTACATTGAGAAGCTTCACCTTCTCGTCTGATTTTTTCAGCTCATTTTGAGCCGCTGTTAGGTCACTTGTTATACAGTCGATCTCTTTATACGCTAGATTGTAATTCTTTCTGAGATTTGCAATCAACTCGAGATTCTCTTTATGTTCCCTTGAGAGGGAAATAAAGCTTTCAGAGGTTTCTTGAAGTGCCTCCTTCAATTCCTCTAAGGTAGAATCTGAGTTAGAGAGATCAAATACCTGTTGTTTTTCTTCATTCCTTGCCATGAGACAGAGTTTAGCATTAGAGATTGTCTATTCATCACCTGAGTATGTCTCGCTCCAAGTTCTAGCAGCATAGGCCTTTCCTTTTTCATTCCTACCAGAGTTTTCTTTGCCATGTTCCTTTTTGTTCCTCTGTGCAGACGATTTCAGTGCAAGTCATCTGCATTGCGCAGCAAAGTATCCTAGCTTTTCACAGTTATAGCAGACCTCCTTCTCTACTTCTTTGGCCTTGATTGAGAAGTCCTTCTTGAGGTTTTTCTTCTTGAACAGCTTTCTGAACTTCTTGCCCATCAGTGCAAGTTCTTCTGATATTGCTTGTTCACTTGCAGACGAGGTGTCACTGGTTTCCTCTTCTGTCATGGATCTCAGGATTTTTTCTTGGGCTTTGAAGGCTAGAGTTTTCTTTCTTGTTTCATCAATTTGTCTCTTCTGCTCAACTTCTAGGTTGTAGGTATGTAGTACACCATATAGCTATGCCAAGGACATCTTGGCAAGATCCCTGGACTCCCTTATTGTTGTACTTTTTGTTCTCCAAATCTCACCAAGTGATCTCATAAACTTCAGATTGACTTCCTTGTTGTCAAAAGTCTTTCCTAAAGTCTTGAGATTGTTGATGAGTACATTGAACCTCCCATAGAAGCTGGTCAAATTTTCATCTGATCTCATTGAGACCCAATCATACTGCTGCATCAGGACATCCTTCTTATTTTTCCTGATTTCATTTGTTCCTTCATTCCTGAGCAGTAGAGAGTCTCATGCTTCCTTTGTAGTGGTTATATGAAACACTATTTCAAACATATCATCATCAAGAGCTTTGAATATTTGATTTCTTACCCTTTTGTCCACCAGCACTAGATCTCAGACCTCTTTTGTCCAGAGGGATTTGGGTTTGTCCACTTCACTGGATGCATCAACTGGATATGGCATCTTTGGCATGTATGGTCCATCTGTAATGACGTCATGCATTCTTTCATCTATTGAGTCCAGATGTGCAAGTATCCTTAGCTTTCAGCGATTGAATTTGTCAAATGAGCATGCTGGTGGCTCTCCACTGTTCGGGCATTTGAATAGCTTTGGAGGAGCAATATTTTCTTTACAAAATAAACTGTTAGTAACTTCTTTGCAAAAATAAATCAAAAAAAATGTAACGTCCCGAAATCCGGAGTGCCCGGCATAACGTTATGCCGTCATACCAAAGGGTTTTGTAGGTATAGAAGCTGAGGAAGCTACCTAAACGATACAAATCATAGAACCAAATAATGACATGTATTCCCGAATATATTATAATGTCTCATTGCTTACAAGTGGTTTCCAACGAGTATTCGTTACGTCTCGGACAATGAGATATGTATCTATATGTACGAAATCTCACTCTAAATGCTTCAACATCGCTTGGTGGTGAATCTGCAAATAAAACACATAACCA
>JAOVYX010019750.1:0-18040 GCA_035668315.1 Drosera spatulata | reverse complement strand
ACACAGCAAAGAGAAAATAACAAGACACACATCACAATCCAAGAGGCAAGAAACATTATTGATGCTTCCCATTCAGCAGGTGGCAAATATGCTGATTCTCACGTTGCTATCAATCATATCCAATCTTTGTTCTGCACCTGCTTGTCTCCTGTGGTATAAACCCGATGTTTTTTTTTGTCAAAAAAATAAATCAAGTTGTAAACAGTTTGGTATTATTGATCAAAATTATGAAAACAAAATCAATAACAAAAAATAAAAAACAATGACGAAAGCCAAAATCAATTTACAATATAAAATAATTTTTATCAAGAGGATCTTGAATATTGTATTCAAATGAAACAAAAAATAGAAACTAAACCATTTATTATGATTTTTTGTTTTATACTTCTATTTCATCCGTTTTTGAAACAAGAATAAAAAATAAACACTTCTATCTAATCAACCAGTAAAACGAAAATTAAAAATCGAAAACATAAATGATATCAAACTGACCCAATTTTTCACTTTTGGTAGACATGAATTATGCTCAATGTAAACAAAAAGCTTGGAAAAAGCAAGAAATGATGTTGCCGCGCTTTGTATAAGCATACCATGATTTGGCTGCAAAAGCGAAAAAACTTCCTGTCACAAAACATTCCAGCAAAAAAGTATATTAGTAAGATCACAGATAATTTCTGTTTGAGTGAGTTCATAAACATAATGTTGAGATGTGAACAGAGAACAATATATATATATATGCACACACTTTGGATCAGAGGATTCATAAATCATCGACACCTCGAGCATCAAACGACTATTCACTTGACATAGTTGTTCTACCACGAGTTTGATCTTTCGCTGAAGTTCCTCAACAAATTTAAAGAAAGCCGAGTCTTGCTCCTGGAATAGGGAACTTCTCATAACTAGAAATGCTTAAGTTACATCATGAGTTCAGATCCATGACGTGGTTCACTTTATGCAAATACGATGATATAAAGCGGAATGGCAGATTCTTAAGGGTGCAAAAGAGAACCGAAATCGTCCATTCAAATTGGAGTGACGGTCCTCATAAAAAAGGAAAAAAGAAAAAGGGTTAAAGGATCTAAATGCACGAGGACTGGTACCACGTCTTGTAAGACTACTTCTAGAGTTATTTCAAATGGAAGGAGAATCTATCTCATTTTCTCGAACCAATGCGATAAGAAATTCGCCTGTCTACACTGAAGGGACAACAACTAAGGATGATGGTGAGTCGAAAGATATGTAGAGATTCGCTAAGCAACCATGATCCCCGGAGAAAAAAACAGTAGAAAGCAAAATTCCTATCTTGAATCAAGATCACGCACTGATAGCAAGAGACATTGACATAAAGGTAAGCGGTCGAGAATGTACCTGAACCGTAACAAAGTAGTCGCCTTCTTTTCCAAATGAAAGATTTCAGCCATTGTATCCGTAATGTTCCATTAGTTTCATCTTTCCAGACTCAGTTTCTCATTCTGGTTGCACGACATAACTTTTTATCATACGGTGCCAGCGCACTCCTACGCCTTCTACTATTCTGTTGTCTTGGTTCCGTTGCTTCAGTAGATGAATTGACTTGCTCATCAAACATCACTCAAAGTTTCACCATATATCGGAATATTAGGAGCTTCACCCCAGGAAGACCACCAAGGCACTGAAATTCGGAAAAACATAAGTCAAGACAAGGTTGCCATATGTAAAAGTTACACTTCTTCATATCCGACGACATAAGAAACTGGAAACTATGCATGAAAGTAGTATAGATAATAGACTATCTCTTACCATGGTCTCGATGAATTCAAAGTACCAAATGCTTTAAGTTTTGAAGAGGCAGAATCCAAACCAAAGCGAAAGTCATCAGAAACCACTGTAACTAGCATTAATAATCCTCGTAGACAGGATACGATTTTTGCTCCTTTCAGTGGGAGCCAAGCATCGTTCCCAAGATCACGGGAACAGTCAATCAGCATAACAACTCTGCAGTACCATGGCAGCAGTTCAGTGAGAATTCGGAGTAACTGCAATCTCTGTGGTCATCTAGGTCATGCTTGCATGGTTTTACTCATCTCTTACCATAAAACTATCATATCCCAATTTCGGTTGTCACTCAACATAGGGGAGGATGAGAATGCCGAGTTTCAGAAGACAATACAGTGATTCGTCCATGCTTGGCAGGCAAAGGGTCAAAGTCAAGGCTGCCTGTTGAATAGACCGTGTCACCAGTAATCACCACATGAACACTTGCCATCAGCAAAGAGGTGGAACCTATTAGAATCCCGCAGGACAATTTGGCGATTCTCAATCTTCGATATGTAACAGAAGGCTGAGTGGCAGTCGCCACAAACTCTTAGGTTCTTCATTATCCGAATGGTAGAGATAGAGCTACGAGTAAGAGCAAAAGCGACGGCTAGCCTTTCACTGTGGTAGCTGAGGAACTCTTCCTTGCTCTCTGGGTCAACGTCATACAAGGAAAAGCTTGTTAGCGGCACATATCCAGCATCCTTCATCTTCTGCTGAAGTTCCGCAAGCTTTTCATATATGGCATCTTTCTCCGGGTGTGATTTGTCCCCAGACACAAAGACATGTAGACCATCCTTCATCGTGACCCAGCTGCGCCCAGTTTCTTTCTTCACCACAGCCATACTCATGGCAGACCGAGCCTTTGCCATGGAATCCCAGTTTCCTCCAGAGGCATACATGTTGGAAAGGAGGACATAATTCACTGCACTCTCGGGCTCCAACTCCAAGAGCTTTTCAACAGCCCTCCTGGCTAGTTCTGTTTTCTGCTTATTTGTCCGAGCACAGGACCCTAGAACTGTCCTCCAAATTAGGGCGTTTGGTTTCACCGGCATTTTGTTTATGAAGTCCTCCAACCTGCCTATACGACCAGCACGACCGAGGAGGTCAATCATACATGAGAAATGCTCCATTCTTGGAACTAAACTATATTGTCTAGTCATGGACTCGAAATGCTCACTTCCTTCTTTTACCAGGCCTGAATGACTACAAGCTGATAAGACACCGACAAAGGTGACATGGTCCGGAGATTGCCCGGCTAGCTTCATTTCCTCAAAAACCTTCAATGCTTTGTTTGCTTGCCCGTGGCGTGCATATCCTGAAATCATCGAATTCCAAGAATATACATTTTTCACCGGCATCAAGTCAAAATATCTAGATGCATAATCTATTCTTCCACATTTTGCATACATGTCAATGATCGCGCTGCCGACAACAACATCAGATTCCAGACAAGTTCTAACTTGACAACCATGTACTTCCATGCCTCGCTCTAAAGTTGCAACGGAGGCGCATGCACTAAGAACCGTGGCAAAGGTGAAACGGTCCAACTTTTGACCATCTTGCATAATGCACCAGACTAGACCCATGGCCTTGGATAGCTGTTCATTATGTATATATCCGGATATCATGGCATTCCAACTAAACTCATCCCTTCTATCAGCCATTCTGGAAAAGAGTACCTCAGATTCTTCCATCCTCCCGCACTTCCCATAGCATGAAATAAGCGCATTCTCAATGACAGTCACATCTGCAAGACAGTGTTTATTCGCAAGAGCATGAATCTGATGACCCAATTCATATACAGAAAGCGACGCTGCAGCTGAGAGAATGTTTATAAACGTGATTCTGTTGAGAGCATATCCACATCTCATCATTTCCAGGAAATATTCAACAGCTCGTAAAACAGATGTTTTTGAGTTCGCCAATGCGCCAATGATAGAATTCCACGAAACTCCATCATGCTCTGGCATCAAGTAAAACATTTTGTGGCATTCAAACAGGTTTTCAGTCTCTGCATACAAAGCAAGAACAGCATTTGAAACGGAGACATCAAAATCAAGTCCCAGTTTCAGCGCTTCACAATGTATCTGCGCTCCAATCTTGATCCAACCCAAGCTAGCACAGGAACTCAAAGAACTTATCAACGTAAAATTCGAAGGCTCTAATCCAGTGCTCCTCATTATACAAAAATTTGCAATTGTTTCCTCATAACATTCGTTTTGGTCGAGACCAGCAATCAGACAATTCCAAGAGACGGAGTTTCTTTGTCTCATCAATCTAAAAACAGTGGAAGCATAATCTATAGAGCCGCATTTTGCATACATATTAACTAGTCCATTTTCAATGGCGATATTATTTTCTCCCAAGCCACTTCTGATCAGATATGCATGAAGTTCACTGCCCAATATTCGACCGTCACCTAAAACATTGAATTCAGCAAGAGCACTTAGGAGAACCATATAAGAGTCGATATTCTCTTGAACCAGATGTTTCATCTCTTTAAATACTTCAACAGCTTCTTCTCCTTTTTTCTGCTTAACCAATCCGACCATCAACCCATTAAGGGATACGGCATTCCTAAAACTCATTTGCTCAAATATTTTCTTAGCACTATCAGTGGATCCCAACTTAGCTAAACCGCTCACCAAAGCACTACCGACATACAGATGTCCTAGATACCCATATTTATGTACTTTACTCAGGACTTGCTCGAGTAACGATTGGCCTAAATCCGCAGAAGAAGATGCAGCAGCTACAAGACTACAAAATGTATACTCATTAGGCTTAAAGCCGAATTCTAAGCCTTGATTTTCCATGGCCAAGAGAAGCTCGAAACATGAACTAATTTCTCCTGTTTGCGAGCAAATCGAGATGATAGAATTCCATGAAACCAAATTCCTATCTTGTATCTCATCAAACACTCTCCTTGCAAATTCCAAAGATTCCATGCAACTACTGTACATCGACATCAACACATTACTCACCACAACATGAAACTGACATTCAGTCTTTGCTATCAGCCCATGAATTTGCCGACCGAAACCAAACCCATCCGATCCCATCTCCTGGCACGCCCTTAGCGCACTACCCAACACATAGCTAGTCGGCACCAACCCCTCAGAAACCATCCTCTTAAACAGATCACACGCCTCAAGTGGCATCCCATTTTGTGCATACCCCGAAACCAAGCACGCCCACGTAACCTCATTCCTAACAGGCATTTCTTCGAACACCTTCCGTGCACACCCCAAATCTCCACTCCTAACATACCCATTGATCAAACTATTCTGCAAGAACGAATCCCCAACAAACCCTCGTTTCACAATCTCCAAACCAAGCCGTCTAGCTTCATCCGGGCACAGCGAATCACGTAACCTCTCAGCAATCCAATCACGAAAATCATCACCCGATGAAAGAACACAACTGGGTTCTGCTCGAACGAGTCCAAATGAACCAGAAACGCGCATGATTCGTTGATTCGAGCAACTGGGTAGTGGAATTTGAGGATCAATGCTGCGAATTTGGGGCGATTTGGTGTTGAGGGGAAATGATGGGATTGTTGGGTGAAGAAATGGGGCGGTTGATGATGCAAGTGTGGTGAATTGAGAGGAGAATCGGCGGTGGATTGAGGTGGATTTGAGCAGGGAATGAGGCATTTTGTGAGGGGTGGAGAATCTGTTGCTTGGTTCATGCTTTGGGCGCCAAAAGCCCTAGTTTTTGTGAGATTTTGAGATATCTGATTGCGTATTTGATATATACGCCATTTTAGGGTTTGATAGGGTCTATTTGTTATTTCGGAATCAGAATTTTATAGGTTTGCTTATCAAAAAAAAAAAGAATTTCATACGTTTACATATCAATATTGTCATTGATCACGGGATGATATCAGTCTATCAGAGAACAACTTTCCATGGAATACTCCCCTGTTCAGTAAATTTTTCAAGATGTAAATATTTTATATTATTTTATAAGTTTGAATATAATTTTTGTTTTTATATCAAATCATTTCTAGTTGTATCATAACGTGTATTACATTGAAGTATATAACTTATAAAATTATTGATGTTTCACGATAAATTTAAAAAAAACTTTATGTGAAACTTTATATCGACATGTGTACAGAGTCAAAACATTACAACAGAGAGAGTATAATTTAACTGCAATAAGATTGGGTGCATCATTCTGAAATATAGTGAAGAGGTTTCTTTGGAGATGTTGCAATGATATTTGAATGCGATTTTGGGACATTCGTGGTGGATTGTGTTGACGAAGGTGGTATGTGTTCGGGGCGTTTTGGATCTGTGATTTTGAGTAGCTGAGTGTGGTAGGTGGAGGATGTGAGAAGACAAGGGGAATGGACGGTGACACCTGTACGGTGATGTTGGGTGTTTAGTAGGAATGTGGAGTTGGAGGGGTTAGAATGATCATTGGGTTATTTGGTTGGGTTGGAAGGGACAAGGTATGTCATTTTGGGCTTGTCACTCTTGGGTCTTATATCCTGAGCTTTGTTGTTCGTCGTACGATGGAATGGTGAATGTGCGGATGATTTTGGTTGTTGGTATAATAGAACAATATAAATAGATATCTTGGAGTTTGTTGTACGGTATTCTCCCAGTGACTTCTGTCCTGTGTGATTACGAGTTAGTGATTTTGTCCCTGTAAGCTGTATAGCGTGGGTTGTACCTTCAACGCTTGGTGAATGAAATCGGGTTTTGTCCCTATTCAATTGTTGTTGTTTGTTGCACGTTTTGATAGAGAACGCGTTACACTCTCATCACCGAGATCAACAATAGCCTTTTCAGAAAATTCTTTGTTATGTACGACGGTATTTCGTAGCATATGGTTATATAAGGCAATGAAACAAACTTGCTCCTCATCAAACAGTCTGTTCGAGTTGAGCAGCATCAATCTGCTCTAAACAAAGACACCGGTTAGTAGAATGAAGAACTGCAAAGAAAACTCGCTGTGCTTTGTTATTCATCCGAGGATCAAAATGGTACATTGCGGCCGAGGTTATTCGTGTTACATGAACAATTAAACTAAACAGTACAAATTCTCAGCCTAGATGCTCCTCTCTCATTTACAACTTACAAGCTCTGTCACAAAACACTGATAACCAAAACGTGGAAACAAATACAACATCAGAAAACCTAAAAACTCTCCTTATTCTACCGTGCCAAACTCCAGTTCTATTCACAGCAGCGCGACTGATCTTCTATATGCATTAGCATGAGCAAGCTTCCCCGTAACTCAAGAAGTGTCGTCTAGGTAGTTCCGATGACCCAGTAAAACGAAGGCCAAGAGAGGGGTTAAGTTATTGATCTCTAGGTTGAGGCAGGCTCAATCCATCATAGATTCATATCACGCGACACTGACACTGTCTTATCTCTGAATAAATGGTCAGCTTGAGCACAGGGACAACCCTCTCAGAGTCCAAGCGGATAGATACCTGCAGGTCCAGCTTGGCGGGAACTAGAGGCAGCTCGGGAAGTTGTATATGTAGCAATGGTGCCATTCGCTTGCCGGTGGAAGAAACTAGTTAACCAACGGGAACTCTACGTCCACGAGAAAGGCTGATGTTTCTTCGCCTCTGAGATATTGTACAGTTCCATTCATTATTTTTATAAGCTTGCGGCTGATGTGCAAACCAAGACCTTCTCTGGACATTCCCCAGCTATGGTGAAACATTTCTTCGATAAGGTCTTGCGGGATCCCTGGCGCTGGATGGGTGATCCTGCCAAGTGAACCAAACTCGTTAAGTGAATTGCTGCCGAGAAAGCAATCTTGAACAAGCATCAACCTGTGGCGACAAGATGACGCCAACAATGAACATAAAGCTATAGCAGGGTCATTCAACAACAAAATAAGGATCACCGGAATTCAAGATGAACAAGCTCAATCTTCTTTCCAAACTGCTCTATTCTCGGGAGTACCGAGAGCACAACCGACGACCCTTCAGATACAGGGGAAGAACGAACCGCATTGCTCAAGAAATCTGCAAGAGCTTGCTGAAGCCTCAAATTGTCTCACATCAGATGCATCGGTGGTATTTCATGCGGTGGATCATGGATTACCTGCACTTGCCTTTCATGGCTTAAGCCCATTACTTGACTCATGACTGCATCGAGAGCTTCCCCGAGATTGAATTCACATGCATCCGGGATCAAATAGCTGCAAAAAAATGGAGTGAAAAAGGATCATGAGAAACTAAAATATATTAATGGTCCAACTTATCTTGTTGAGTGGGATACTGCGAGACTCGACCAGGACACATCGAAATAGGACACCGAATATTTACCCTTCCTCAATAGCCGAGGGATATCACGGTCATTGACAATCTTAGCCAATTGATCCTCACACGGCTCTCTCGTCCTTACGAGCTCCCTTTGCTTGCTGCTTAAATCAGATTTCTCCATTAGGTGACGAGCAGTTATCATTCCACAAATAGGATTCCTAATATGGATCTTCACGTATGAGAGCATCTTTACGCTATGCGCAGCAGCTTGTTCCGAGAACTTTTGCCTCTGCAACGCATACTGGAGTTCTGCGCTAGCTACAGGCAAGAAGCATATAGCTCCTTTGGTCCTCCCCTCAGAATCAGTCCTTGCATTTGCTGATAGCAATGCATCTATGCACCTATCATCTTTGCCAAAGAACCCAAATGAGATTTTATCTACATTCTCCCCTGCCATTATAAGGTTCAACAGTATCCTGAGCCTGATCAGGGTGTCATGGTCTTTCACCCGGCAGCCAAAGTCCACAACGGTGAATACTTCTCCAACAAGCATGTTTCCTACTGCTGCTTCCCTGTTGAAGCCGGACAGCTTTTCCATTGCATCATTCCACTCCACACATATGCCTTCTTCATTCGTCATGAATATCGGAGGGACAAGTGGACAAGGGCTCCGTACAATGCCAGCATAATCACCCTCGAGTTTGGTGTATTTATCAGTGATCATCTTTTGAGTAGTAACATCGTCCCCGAAGAAACAAATGCCAATGATATTTTCATCTGTATCGCGGCTGCAACATGCATTAACCATTAACAAGACAGGGCCGTTCTTTTCTTGAGGACCATACGTCTTAAACTTTATTTCAACATTCTTCTCTTCAATACCTGTAATTTTAATCTCAATCAGGAAAAAGAACAAAACACATCGGTATCATGTATGTAGACCAAGGCAGACTTCTGAAACAGAACAACCTAATGTTATTGTCTAACACTGAAAATAAATCTCTACATCCGAGAACAAGGATACATGCTCGACAATAAAATGCGAAATTACCTTGCAAACCCAGTGAAAGTATCCTCTTGACAACATCCATTGCTTCATCCATGACTAGATGCGCCAAAGACAAACCGACAGCTTCTTCCGACGATAAACCTGTTATTTCAGCTGCTTTAGCATTCCATCCGTTAATACAGCCGGAGGCATCAACAGCAAAAATGGGCACTGCAGCTATTTGAATGAGACGAACTATTTCACTTGTAACAGTTTGAAGTTCACCAACAGTTTGAAGGACCTTATTGTCTCCGGGAACACTGACAATCATTTGGCAATCATCAGCTTCGACTTCTGGTCTTAAACTATTGCGAGTATCATCCTGCAAGGAACCTCTCAATATGAGTTGCAAGGAATGGATGGCATCCATTTCCATGTCTTCCCATGCCGCACTTCTACGTTTTACCATCTCCAGGAAAGCGCTGAATGATGATCTAGGATGCATCCTTCTTCCATCATCTTTATCAGCAGGGTCATGTTTCGCACCACCCCATTTTATTTCCTTCGCAGTGTGGGAGCGGAACCAAAATAAGACTCTACCCAGTCTTATCCCCGTTATATACGCAGTCTTATCATTTTTACAGATTATACGAAAACCAAACCTGGTTTTGTGATTATTCACATCTAATTTCCTGAGTTTTGAGATGAGATGCAACGGAGAGACGTCGGCGGCTCGAGTAACGAGAAACAAGTTGGGGCCATCATGCGCTCACCCCACTACAGCAACTCATGAATACATGATCCTCCGCGTCATGCGACCATGTGGGAATGTGTATGATGTTTCAGTGTTTTCTGTGACTGATGAATTGATGGGAGTGACTAGTGAGAGATTGTATTGGACTCTTGGGGAGTTCAAGGTATACGCTCCGTTCTAAAAAAAAATTACTCCCTTCCTCATGTATATTTTATACTGTATAATTTGAACTTAGGATGTAAAATTTAAAATGTATATAATGATAATCAAAGATTATATAAGTTATATATTTCAATCTAATATATGTTATGATACGAGCAGACGTAATTTGAAATAAAAAAGAGACTTGTATTCATGCGTATAAAATAATACAAAATATATATATGTTGCATCTTTTGTGAGACTAAGAAAGTAATATTTATTTTTATTATATAAATTTAGATTAATTCCTTTTTAATTTTAATTCTCAACTATACATTTATTTCTATCAAAAATTTGGGACATTCATAAATAATGCAAACTATTTGGGACAAAGAATCTATATTATTTTGACCGGATACGGATGATGATAAAATGTTTGATTGGTATTACGGATGATCAAATTTATTTTTTGAAAAAATATCGTAAAGTATTAATGATATTAACAATAGAAAAATTGAAAATTTAAATTATGCTATTTAGATAAGTAATAAAGCTCCTTAAATTACGTATAATAATTATGGGGCGGAGATACTCCATTGTATTATTCAATATATATTTTGAGAAGTTTCATTTGTCGTTTTAATGACACAATTATGTCACTGGTATCAAGTTGAAATGAATAACTTAAATTATCATTAATGTTTTATGATAATTTTTTAAAAAATTATATTTGATCTTCCCACGATACGAGTCAAACTTCGTTCTGATAGATGTGTTTTTCAAAATATCATAAATAATTCGAAACGAAAGGGATAATATCATCGGAAAAAATGAGGTTGTTTTGTAATGTCGTATCCGCCCACTGGTTCACAACAATTGTGTCGTATAGTCAAGTAGTAGTGCTGCTATCAGATCTTATCTTCACCGTCGCATAAAACAATACTACTCCATGTTTTTTGGTTATCATTTACACATATATGTCTCTGTTGTTACCCCTAATCAAGCACGAGTTTAATTTCGAAGTTCTAAAATGGTGATTCCAGAGATAAGATACAATTTATTACAGATAATATAATCAAACCATATTGCTTGGAACCATAATTAATAAAAAAACACATATTATTGAAATGAGTTCGTTTTATATACATATTAAACACGAATATATCTTTAAATTAATTATATATTCCGTATAATTGAACTTATCAACATATTTTTGTCGTTTTTTTCCGTTTTTACTGACTATGCTCGGAACAAGAACTTAGGCTTTGAATTTATTCAATATAACAGTGAGGGGTACCATAATGATCTCAGGATACAAGACAAAAATGTGTTCCCTCAAAACCATACAATCCCTTGTAAAATTAACAAAGGGCACGAATCTAAACAAAAGCAAATAAAGAGCCATTTGTGATTTGCTTGTGGCCATCCAAGTTACCAAGAGCCAAGCACGATTGACGTTATATTCCTTGTACTATATGCATTATATATATCATGATAACGAGACAATGACCATTTCACCTACTTTGATATCTCATAGTACAACAATTCTTTAAAAGATTCCAGCCGATGATCGGAGACATATGACATTATACTATCTTAATAAAAGAAGTTGGGTACTCTCCAATCTCCTATGTATATCGTACTATGAACAATAACATGATCAACAGGCACCATTATGGTGATATTATAATACATAGATTTTCTATCATCTGTTTGAATTAAGTTGTTTTAGAAACTTGCAAGAGCAGGAATGGATATGATAGCCCATGCATGAGCAGAGGATGATGATCTTCCACGGGCGACGACAGGTCGTCCCATGTCTTTCTATCTTTACTCATCCACCCTCTGCAAGTGATGCAACCAAGTGAGTTATTCATCAGTTTTTAGGCTCAATGTATTGAAAGTAGCTAGTAAAGTTCGTAGCACAGGTAGAATAGAGCCAAGTCTTTAAGATTTGACCAATGACGACTAAAAGGACAATTGGATGGTCGAATCAATTGGACGATCAACGGAACGGGTCTACAGACGAAGCAAACGAAATAGATCATGTTAGTGAAGTACCCATGACTATAAAGCTTGACCGGTTATCCCGCCATTTCTTTCCGATCATCAACTGCGCCCTTCCACCAACAGTACTCGGCTTCCTTGTATCCTGATCTTCTTGCGCCCCCGCACTGCTCTATTGACATAAGGTTAATGATATGCAAACCACATTATGTGTTTGCTCGATTGTCATAAAGAACGAGATCGTCCTTGATCAAATGCTCTGTTATGTCGTTACTTATTTTAGTAAGTCCAACCGCAATCCCGTGAACGAAACAGAGGCATCCATCTTTGCACCCCAGTGAAACTTGACTTAAAAACAACCAGGATCGTAATGTCGAGTTCCAACACTTGCTCACAATCAATTTCGACATCAAGCTTTGAAATCCAGTTAAGAGTTGTTTATCGATGAGTAAACTCTTCTTAGCTATTGAACCAAAATGACTACTTTGACAGCACTATTGTCGCTAGTTCATGAAAGCAAACTGGATACATTCAATTGGGTATTAAGATGCAAGAGCACCAACAACAATGAAATGGGCAAAGGGCCTAATCATCAAAAACCTCCAAAAACTTGCGCTAAACCCATAAACCAAAAACCCCTCAATTCCCCAAATCCCATCGCATCAATCCGATATTACTGACAAAATAATCGGATAAGGAAGTTGAAATTAACCGAACCCAATTGGGATTTTCGATGAAATGTCAATTGAAGCAGCGACTCAAGAGAGGTTTATCGGTTTTGATGTGGTTTATGTCATTACGAAGTGGACAAATGTAGGAGATTAGTCTAGTGGTGTTCGAATCAATCTTTTTCTTAAAGGTTTTGGGTTTGAATTCCACTAGAGATTAATCGAGATGCGCGTGAACTGATCCGAACACCCTCGTCATTAAAAAAAAAAAAAGGATAGGAGATGGCAAAGGGATAAAAGATGCTCGGATTTGGATTTAGGATAAGGGAAATGCTAGTCAGCAAAGCCGACGATTTCACACAGGAGATGGATGAACAGCAGGTAGTCTTTCCATTTAACCGGGTTATAAACGAGGACTGGTTTAACATATATCCCATGATAACAACTGGTTCATTCTGAGTGGCTAAAATTCATGACAAAAAAAAAAAAAGAAATTTTTTAAAATGTGCATTAAATACTACTACTGAATTGAAATATCCCAACTAATTATAACAATATCCTATTTAAAATTTTTTTTTCAAAAAATATCAAAGCATCCTTATTATTTCCTTCGTCCCAAACAAATTATGACTATTTGATTCGACACGATAATTTATGTGTGTGTTGATTTTTATTATAAAGATTAAATTATCCTTTAAATTTTGTGAGTGAAAAGAACGAGAAAAAGAAAAAAGAGAAAAAATGATGAGATGGGTTGATGTGATATAAAATATAAAAAATAATAAGGATATTTTGATATTTTATAAAGAAAAGATTTTCAAATAAGATAAGATTGTAATTTAGTTGGAACGACCTAATTTAGTAAGTGTTGCAATGTTATTGATACGGAAGAAGTATTTATTTATATTATAACAAATCATCCCACTACATTTTCTTTTTCTCACTTCTCCTACTGACACAAATAAAAAGTAATATTAGTCTTTACAATAAAAACACTACACATATAAAATATCGTGACAAGTCAATAGGTTGTATTTCTTTCGTCCCAAAAAAGATTGTATTATTTTGACCTGACATGCATATAGAAGGTTTGACCAGTGTTGCGGGACGTTGGGACAATCAAACGTTATTTTTTGAAAAAATATCATGAAATATTAATAATAATAAACATTACGTATTATAACCGTAAATCAATAAAAAATTTAAATCGTATCGTTTAAATAAATAACAAAAATTCTCAAATTTTTTATTGAATGATACATAAAAAATAAAACATTATAATAATAATGAGATGGGGATAATAATTCTTTTGAATAATAATAATAATAATACATTAAAACAACCGATGCTACAGTCTTATGGGAAGGGAAGGAGTAAGGTGAATGCGACACCCGGAAAAAAGCAAATCATAATTTCGTTGGGCCAATTGCTAATCCCCCTAACTCCCCCCGGGCTCCATTCTTTTTTCTTTTTTATTTTTCAAATTGTTTTTTATATAATATTTAAATGATAATTTATATTTTTTAATGTATATATCAAAATAATAATAAAAAATATATATGTGAAATTTACATATTAATATCTACAAAACGAGACTAATATTAAATATAAAAAAATATTTCATAAAAATATTGAAATATATCAGATTATAATATATTTTATTTTTTTCAATTTTTTTCGATTTTAATCTTATCAGTTTTCAGATTCTCATCTTATGAACTTTCTCAGATTTCGATTTTGTCAATTTTTTTATATTTCTTCAATTTTTTTCGATTTCAATCTTGTCAGTTTTTTCAAATTCTGATCTTATCAATTTTTTCAAATTTAGGATATAATGTTGTATTGCATACATTCGATGCAAATATTTCGACTTATTTTACTCATTTGTCATTGAGGTCCCCTCCGACTGAAATCCAGAAACGTCATGAAATACATTTTGTTTATGTCGCGAATCACTTTGTTCAACTATTTCCACATCCTCATTATCCTATACCTCCGATTCCGAGATGGTGATGAGCGAACGCATCCAATGCAACTCAAGGATGGGCTGATAATTATGCAGTTCGTCTTCAATTGTGGAATGAAGTGATGAACATCAATCCATGTGGTAGATAATATTTTGAAGGAACGATTGAATAGGATAAAATTTGTATGTGTTTAAGTACTATGAATATGTATTTATTTATAATGTAATGAATTTTTTTATATTCAATATTGATCTTATTTTGTAGATATTGATGTGTAAAGTTCAAATATATATTTATTTTTAATATTTGATATATATATTAAAAATTATAAACTAATTTAAATATTATAAAAGAAAGAATAATTTCAGAAATGAAAAAAAAGGGTCCGGGATTTAAATATTATAAAAAAATAATTAAAAAAAAAAAAAAAAAGAGGGTTCCGGGGGGATTAGCAGCGCCCTTTCGTTGGGCAGATATCTGATATTGGGGACGCAACACCCACCACCAAATTCCATCCACAAACTTTCAAACCCAAACTCGTGTACCCTGAAGTACCGAAAACACACACTTTTATTCCAAAAACAGGAATAAAAATGGCAGCCAGACTAGCACTCTCTTCTTCACTCAAAACCAGGTCACCATTGATCTCAAATCCATCACAAGTTCCAGTATTCATGCGCAACAAGGAGAGCCAGAACTCATAGTTTCAGAATCAGTGCTAATCTAGGCAAGAAAGTCCAGCATGTTACTCGGTTTATTCCAGCATGAGCATTCAGATATTATTTTGATGACAGATTTTGGGTCTCTTGAATAGGTAGGGGAAACCATTTCCCCTGTCAGACTAATGGGATTTGTTTAGATGTCTGAATGCAAATAGTTCTATCCAAGCTAATCATGTGATGTGCTTCGGCTTTTATCAGTATGCATCTCAAGGATCATGTTCCTCTGTCCGGGCTACTCCTCCAACCCCACTATATTGACCTTGTTTTCGGTGCAACTGTAATAGTTACATGGTGGTTGAACTCGGATTAAATGCTAAATGCAGTTATTTGTGTACTTATTTTCAAACACTTTGTCAGTCATCCGTTGATGAGAGGTAGGTATCTTAAATTTAAATGGGTCTCATGATGAGTCAATGGTTAAGATCGAAGAATGTTCAAAAAAGAGTGTCAAAACGAGCGTCCAATGTATTTCTCTTTTAAACATTTTGGTGTTTTTAGCAGGGGGAGATAGAGAGTTGAAGAAAGACAAAGAAGTTCATCACCAAAGAGCAAGAGCCTCAACAGTGAGCTCTCCTCTTGCACTAAACCACATTACAGTTTTCCTTGTTTCTCTATATCTGTATGTGAAGCAAGTGGAAATCTACTTATACCATGAGAAAAATTGCAGGTACTGGCAAACACCAGGGGAAAGGAAAGGGGAGAACCCCATGAAGACTCCCATTCCTTACATCATAATATTCGGAATGTCGACGCCCTTCATCATCCTTGCCATTGCCTTCGCTAACGGCTGGATCAAGATGCCAAGATGAGAGTTCTGTTTGTCGAATCATCGTTCGATTGCTCGACCTTCAAATGTAACAGAGTTGTCATCTTGTATGTACAGTTTCAGTTCTTGTTGACTACAGAGGTTGTACATGTTCGAACATGTAGAGTTCTTATAAGCACGACTCTTGCCTCGGATTGTCTTTGTATAATCGTTGTTGTTTATGAGCAAGAACGAGTTCTCGTCTTCGTCAATGTTGATTTGTACGTCTTGTAACTTGGAAACTCATGTTCATACGTTTTGTTTTCTATAAGAAATTTCATGACTATCTCATACGCTCTTCTCAAGCACATACTAACCTTACGCATCTTCAGATCGGTGTCGTGTGAGTCCCAAAAGGTCACAATATTGATATTGCCCGTGATTACTTTTCCGGGCAAAAAAGATCAGTTCAGAATACTCTCCTCGGGCAGTGCCTGTAAACCCACAATATTTCATGTTCAGGACTGATAGAGATTCGAACAAGAGAACACATTTGACGTTTTGGTTAACAATTCTGTACAGTGTACATCAAAGTCTCCCGTATCAAAGGCCAGCCCATTCTTCCACATTTGCCCAACGATTCTGAGAGGGAATAAAGTTTGTACTGCTTTGTACTTCAAGAATCAAAATCACACAAGAGAACAGAGATCATGATCCTTTCGTTGATTCTCTTCAATTTATTAAGGATTATTTGATAAAAGTATTTAAAATTATAAAAATCAAAATCAATAATAAAAACAAAAATTCAATAATCAAAACAAAAACCCAAAACCAATAATAATAACAAAAATCAATAAAAATCATATATCCTTTTCGTCCCAAATTAATTAAAACGCTTTTTTATCGTATAAAAAAAATATCTTCCCCTATTTGAAAACTTTTTTCATTATAAAATTACCAAAACACTTCTATTATTCCCTCGTCCCACATATTTTACAATATTTATTTTCAATATATAAATTTAAATCTATCTCAACATCAATTCTCAAACATACAAAATTTTTCTCTCTACTTACTTTAATTTTTAACCATACAAAACTTACTATATTAGAAAATAATGTAAAAAAATTGGGACATTCCGAAATGATTAAACGATGCAAATTTTATGAAACAGAGATAGTACTTTATATCGTATCAACTCATCCAACCATCCCTTTTTTCTTCTCTCTCACACACTAACAAAAACAAAAAAATCATTATCTATAGAATTTAATATATATATATATATATAAAGTCTCATATCGAATCAAAATATTTTAATTAAATTATGATTTTTTTTTGAAATAAATTAAATTGAGATTTGATACAAAGGAATTTAATTTTAGAAACATGAAACAACAACAAACACAAGTGTTCATTTGATTCTACCAATTGGCTAGCTCCTCCAGCTTTCACGTCAGATTCTCCACTCAGCCACTTTCAGACCCCACACCCAATCCAAACTTTTATCCAAACCCTCCACTTCATTCCCTCTTATCAAAATTCCAACGGCTACAATCGCTCCACGTCATCACAACCCGATCAGTTAAACAGGAGATCAATCCAACGACCCAAACAAACTCTCCCTCCACCTCATAACAACCACCAGACTTCACACTACCTCACTCCATCATGGCTGATTCCGACAACGATTCCGGCGGAGGCCACGGCGGACACGGCTCCACGAGCGAACTCTCCGCTCGCGAGCAAGACAGGTTCCTGCCCATAGCTAACGTGAGTAGGATCATGAAGAAGGCGCTGCCCGCGAATGCCAAGATCTCCAAGGACGCGAAGGAGACGGTCCAGGAGTGCGTGTCGGAGTTCATAAGTTTCGTGACGGGGGAGGCGTCGGATAAGTGTCAGCGAGAGAAGAGGAAGACGATCAACGGGGATGATTTGCTTTGGGCCATGACGACGTTGGGGTTCGAGGAGTATGTGGAGCCCTTGAAGGTGTATTTGCATAAGTATAGGGAG
>JAOVYX010019749.1:0-18041 GCA_035668315.1 Drosera spatulata | reverse complement strand
AGGGACTATTCAATTGGTATCAGAGCCATCTCTTCTTACATGTTTGACAACATGAGATCAAGATCCATAAGATGAGCTTTGAAGGATACAAAGAGGGACACTCTCCTCATAGGCCTCCACTCTTCGATTGAACATATTGCAGCTATTAGAAGCAAATGATGAAGCATCATATCATTGCTAATGATTTCGAAGTGTGAAAAACCATACAAGAAGGTCCACTGAAGCTAGAAGTAAAGAATGAGAAGGGGAAGCTGGTTCCAAACCTTAAAAAGATTGGGATAAAGGTGACTTTCGAAAGGTAGAAAAGAATGCTAAGGCCATCAAGATGCCTATGTATAGTTGTCACCGAAGGAGTTCAATCGTGTTTCTTCATGTGATACTGCAAAAGAAATATGGGATAAATTGTAGATAACTTATGAAGGGATAAACCAGGTAAAAACTATCAAGATTGATCGACTCAACAGGAAGTGTGAGCTACTCTAACACTATCAATAAGTGAAAATCTATAGGTAAACCAGTGGACACTAAAGTTTAAATCAGAAAATTTTTGAGAAGTTTACCCAAGGCTTGGCAGTCAAAGGTCATAGCTATACAAGAGGCCATGGATTTATCCAAAATGATTGTGGATGAACTCTTAGGATCACTTGTGACTCATGAGACTTACCCGATGGACATCAATGGTGAATCCAACCAGAAAAAGAAGGACTTGACGCTGAAAGCAGCCTCATAAGACACAGATGATGAAGATGATAATGCAATGATGAAGAAGACCTTGTGCTCTTAACAAGAAAGTACTTGCGTTTTGCCAACATACCACCGTTAAAAACGGAAAGTTTCTAAAATCCTAACCTAAGTCTACTTCATCTAAAACACCTATTGAAAATTGTTACAAATGTGACAAGTCTAGACATTTTATCAAGGATTATCCTACATGGGAAAGGAGAAACTTCAAAGCAAGCTAGCAAAGGAAAGAAGAGATTCTCTGAAGTTGATGTGAAGTGAAGAGAGCTATGCTGGTTGCATGTGGTGCTTGGAATGAATACAACTGTAGAAGTGATGAAGACAAGGAAGAAGAAACCAAGAGTGAATCAAAGAAATGTCTCATGGTTGATAAGCCTGTTGGGACCAGTACCAACAATGAGGTAGACATTAACTTTGAAACTCTTAGAAATGACACGCATATTCTTCCAAAAGAAAATCTCATTGAAATCTTCAATGTCATCCTAGATGCACATAAACACGTGTCTGACTTAGCTACTGTATTCCAGGCTGAAGTTATAAAATAGAGAAAACAAATTGAGTCACTTGACATGGAAAAAGGAAATCTACAAGATAAAACTGACATGTTCCTAGGACTGCAGGTTTAATAGAATCGTATCGGTACCATTATCTATTAGCACAAGTATCTCATTGAGCTACTAAGGAAGTATGGTGTGGAGGACTCTAAACCTTTTGATACACCTATGCCCACTTCTTGTAAGTTAGATGAAGATCCTAAGGACATGTGTGTGGAACAAAACTATATAGAGGTATGATAGGCTCACTTCAATACCTACCCTCAAGTAGACCAGATATTATGTTTGATATGTGTCTTTGCACAAGATTCTAGGCTAAACCCAAGGAGTCGAATCGGAAAGCAGTAAAAATGAATAAGGAGATATTAAATGGTGAACAAAGATTGGATTATGGTATCCTGTTGTTGCTTTATCCACAACTGAGGCTGAATATGTTGCCACTAGTCTTTGTTGCACTCAGATTCTGTGGATAAAATAACAAATTAAGGACTTTGGAATTAATCTAGGATATGTACCAATCCTATGTGACAATTCAAGTGCAATCTGTGTAACCAAGAATCCTGTCCAACACTCAAGAACTAGTCATATAAATATACGTCATCACTTTTTGAGAGATCATTATGAGAAAGAAAATGTAAAACTTGAATACATTGAGATTGAAAGGCAATTGGTAGACATATTCAAAAAACCACTTAGTAAAGAGAGATTTGAAAAATTAAGATAGGACTTCGGCATGATCAAGTTCAACTAAACTAGTCATTGACTTCAATTCCCTTGATTAGGCTTAATCCTCTTTGTGAATCTGATTTTCGTGTGTATATTGCAGGGATTCAAATACATGATGGTACACAAGCGGATTCTATCAATGTCAAGGTGCATAATGTCTGGTATTATTTTGACTAAATATAATTGTTAAGACTCTTTGTGTTTGAAATTAAAGTGTCTTCATTGATTATACACCACAAAATCTTATCAACTCCCTTGCCATAATTACCATGATTTGGTGTCGTTCCCATAACCACATCAGTTGCCCTATCCATGGAGTTTATATATTCTTTGCAGAAACAACTTTGTATTCCGTAATTGCTTGCCACATTAACCACTACATAATCATATTTATATAACTCCCCTCATCATCACCCACAAATCTCAACTTCCCAACTTCCACAAACCCTCATCCAAATCACCACATAAAACTGTAGCCATGCCTCAAAGGAGTTCCTTACTAAAATCCCAGGTTCGATCAAAGGTACCCAGCAACACATTCCAAGATCCAATCCCACTCGACGAGGAAATGCTCAATCCTGTTCCTCTTAGTGAATATCCACTTGAGCTACAATCAAAACCAAAATCCAAACCACAAAGAAAACCCAGACAACCAAAGATAAGAGGGGTGAAAGTTCGACGGTTGGTGAATGAGCCGAAGTACATGAAGGGAACACAAAACCCATTCCAATGGAGACAGAATCAGTACCGCCACCACCATTCAAAGATCAAAACACTACAATGCAAACCCAGAGCCCAGTTGGTACAGAAATGGTTGAAAGCCCAAAAGGTACGAAAGAATTCACTGATGTTATTGATGATTTTTATGACATGGCAGCCACATCCCCAAATCCTAGGGTTTCCAAGGGAAACGTTTTTTGAAATTCCTCAAATTCAGAATTCGACTCTTGAGATCCTTACTGACCAGTCCATTGCTAAGAAGGAGAAGGGTGATGAAGGTGGAAAGGAGAAGAAAGCAATAATTTATGGGACATAGGCTATTGGTGATAAGTCTTGTAAGGAAATAGTGACAGGAGGTAAGGACCATTCCCATGCTCAAGAGATGACCCAAGGAGTACTTGGTGATTTAGGGGAGACAGTGGTTGAGAATGTTGAAGGCGTTGCTGAGAAAGTTCTTGAGAACACAGAGAAGGTTTCAAATGTTGAGAATGTAGAGAATGAAGCTGATGATAAAGAAACTGAAACGGATGATGATATTGCACTCATCATAAATACGAGAAAGAAAGTTACTGAGAAAAAGTCACAAGTTCAGGGGGAACCAAGCCAACCCCCACAGAAGAAGGTAAAGGTACCAGTCCAACCAGCTATAGAAGACATAGGTGTTCAGAGGGAATAAAATGTTAACCCTGAACAAGATGAAGATGAAGAGCTGGATCCGTCATTCAACAGAGGAGTAAGTGCACAATTTTATGCTGATTTCGATGTAAGTGAGGAGGTGACAGCCCCAAAGACCAAGCCTCTAGTTCGAAGAAAGGCATCTGGTATCGGTCCCAATGCTATAGAGAAGAAAGCTGAGACATCTAAGAAGGCACCTGCGACAAGAGGGAGTTCAAAGAGGAAAAGAGTGGAGAAGTAGGATTCTCCATCTGAGGAGGAGTTCAGTGATGATGAAGAGACCTTAAAAGATGATGTGTTGGAATAGGCTAATGAAGATACCAAACCAGAGGAGTTACCACAACAAAAAAAGCAGAAAACCTCCACTGGTATTGGTCCCAAGTAGAGCAAGACAGTGAAGATTGGGAAAGCAAAGGTTGGAGTTCATTCAAGAAAGAAGTGGGAGCCCCAGAAAAGAAAACCTGTTGAGTCGTCTAGGAGTCATGTAGAGAACAATGATGATGTAGAAGAAGAGATAGAGGATGATAAGACCAGTAAGGTTGAAAAGAGGAAGCCAATTCATTGAAGGGACATCATTCTGAGAAAGTCCTTTGATTAAAAGTAGATAAGGGTCATGGACTGGATTGCATGGCAGAAACGATACATGCTCAAGGTTGGATGCCAGCCTTTGAGTTGAAGGGATACTATCATCCTATGGCAGTAAAGGAGTTTATCCAAACTTGGTGGTAGAGAAGAAGTAGAAAGGGATGTTCAAGTTGATCATCTGGAGTATGGGTGATGGAGAATGGGTGAGAAAGAACAAGAAGGGCACTGAAGAGGATGGGACCAATCCCATGGATGTTGAGACATATTGTGCAACATGTGCCTTACTCAAGAAGGAGTTAGCATAGGTGAAGAAGAAGTTGCCAAACTGCAGGTCAAGTTGAAAGCTCGTTCCAAACATATTAAAACCTTCACCTCATCCACAGCCTCCCATGATTCATCTGGACCCTCCTCCACCTCCACAAACTAAAACAAACCAGTGACCCCTTTGCAACTTTTCTTTGTCCCAACCCCATTTGAATTTTACATTCTGTATAAATCTTGTGTGCATTTTACATTCTGTATCTTTGATTTGGATACTCAATAATCATCACTTATAGCAACAAGTTTGAAACTAATATACATTCAAGTAATCAATTGAATCAAGCTTGCAAATTGGAATTGGTATCACTGTTATTATACAGTCAATATTGATTGTATTGAAATCACCATTTAACTTCTATTAAGATCACATAAATTGACTGTCTAGGTTTGAACATACCAGTCCTATTCTATATTCCGCTGTGTAGGTTACTTGTTTGTGTTGTTTATGAAAAGTTTTCAATACTTAATCCTGGGGAGGGGGGAGGGGGGGGTCTCTTGAGTATTCTGACTCGCAAGGACTATCAAATTTTATCAACAGTAAGGAGAATGGTTTTACCATTGACATTTGATGTGACTTGGGCCTGGTTCTCTTCAAACCCTATATTATGATAGAAATCAGAAATAGTAGTGGTGTTGTTGTAAAAATAAGCTTTAAACATGTCCTTCCATCGTTGTGCATTGATGTATACTATCGCAGACACGTCAGATTAATCCCTATTAAAATAATAATATAGATAGAATGAGTAGAGATCGATCCCACAGAGAGATGGAATATCTTAATTAGTAATAATCAATTACGATTTATTAACTACTTAACCTAAAACGAATGTATGGGGGGGGGGGTCTTGTAATTAAATTACAGATTAATAATTGAAATAGAAGAAGTAATTAAATAACCAAATTGATTGCAATGGATTGTTTAATAGGGTTGTAACTGTTGGAAATAAATATAGGGAGGATTCTCATAGCTTCACTCAGCTTAGAGATTAATCATTGAAACCAAAGATAATGAATTAATGTAGATTTGTATATGAATGATTTGGTTATAATAAAGGGGACACCTTTAATCAGGTTCTCTAATGTTTTAATAGCTAAGATAATTTGAATAATTCAATTAATTATCTTCCCTATATACCATGATAGCATGATTATATCAAAATAGATCATTGAATCAAATAAAAAATATACCAAACATGAATTAATAGCAAGATAGCTTGGTTTACTCATTCGCATGTCTAAAGATCCTAACTAGACTATAGCAAGATAGCTTGGTCTATAATCTACTTAGTTGCTAATTCCTACGACCAAACTAGTTTGAACCAATAGTTAGATCAACCTATCAATACATCTAAGTGACCTACTTAGAGGCATTCATAAGCTAACCATGTTATAGTCAATGTATAAAGTCATTTAGGTGGTCAATCTAAGTGAAATCATGCATCAACTATGTTAAAGCTCCAATCTTTGACATCATTCATGTAAAACAAATCAAATTCAACACATAAACATCACAAATCTCATAATCCCTTCGTTTCGTGTCATTATGAAAACCTTCTACTTACTAATCTACTCAGACATGAGATTGGAAAACAATACAATCATTGATAAGCATGAAAAAATAACCATCACGATCAACACACATTGAATCAAATGACTAAAGTGCATAAATAATCAACGAAAGTACTTACAACCCAATGAATAAGGTCTTCAAACTGTAATCCAAAAGCAATAAACTCTGAAAATCCAATCTGAGCAACACGAACGAAGAATAAAAATATTTGAGATCTAATCGAAAACCCTAAAACTTGATAAGAACTTGATAAAATCTGATAACTACTGAAAACGAGCGCCACATGGTGTATTTATAGAAAAATATCAAAATCCTAAGAAATCTGAAGAAAATTGCATGAGAATCTCGAAAATATCTTACGATTAAGTTACGTCACGATCGTGACAGCGGCCATCATGATCGTGATGGTCATGGCTGTGCATTCAGGTTGATTTCTGGGCATCATCACGATTGTGACAAACATAGTCATGATCATGTCCAACATCAACATTGCTTTTGGACTGTTTTCCTCACTGGTAACGATCGTGATGAAGGGCCTAACAATCATGACACCTTATAAAATCGCAAAAACAACTTCGAAACAATCCAAAACAATCACACATGTCTTCATATGTATGAAGAACATCTTCATAACTTAAAACATCATCAAAAACTTCATCGAAATGCATCCAAATTCTTCAAAGTCTTCAAAATCTCTGCAAACATTTCAAACCATATAACTTCATTTCCATAGAATGCTAAAATCTCTCTTCACATGGCCATATCTGCATAAAAACCATCGAAAGAGCAGTACCGATATCCAAGACACAAAACTAAACTAAAACGTCAAAGAACATAACATTAAGCTTACTAAACTAAGAAATTAGCTTAGGAAACTATGAGTATATTCATGCTTATCAAACTCCCCCACACCAAATCCTTTTTTTTTTTTTTCGAAAAGGCGGTAAAGTTTCATTTAATCACAAAAGTTGCTTTAAACCTATTATATCAGAAGGCTAAGCTATACATCATGAGTAATGACCTATATACAGCAATTACTAATGATACGTTGAGCAATCGCTATGGGCTATTGTGCTATGGTATCAAAAACTCTTCTGTTACGTTCTCTCCAAATTTCATAAGCCATCAAGGCATTAGCTTTATGTAGTAAGCCGTCGTGATCAGATTTTCCCTTTTGCTACTTTCATCAACCATGAAATCCATGGTTGTCATGATTCTGGTTTATGCCTCAGGTTAAAATGCTTCAGGACTTGGGTCACAACTTCCTATAAAAAAAGGACAAAAGTAGAAGAGGTGATCACATGTCTCCTCCTACGAACTGTAGAACACACAGGCATCATCCTCCAACAATCCATGCCTCATCAACCAGCTTTTCGTTCCAAGTCTATTCTTTATTATGTGCAAGAGAGTTATAGAGCACCTAGGCCGTATTTTATTGTCCCATACCAGCTTCTGCCATGGATTATTATGAGTCTGGCACTTCATTGCACGATATGTCTCATGAAATGAATGGGAATGGGATTCCATAACCATCCTAGCTGCTTGTTGAATAACCTACTTCATTGCATCTACAACACAATCAATTGCTCTCAAGAGCATATTCCATGTGTATGATAGTGAGTTTTTCCTTGGACAGCTCCATAAGCAGCTCCCTTTTAGCTAGTATGAGTGAATCCACTTGATGCGTGGTATCGCAGACATGTCAGATTAGTTCTCACTTAAAATATTAATGTAGACAGAATGAGTAGGGGTCGATCCCAAGGAGAGATGGAGTGTAATAGAGTTATTAACGATCAAATTCAAATTCCTCATTATTTAACCTAAAACTGAGAAATACGGGGGATTTGTAAGTGAATTGCAAATTAATTAAGCACTAATGATTAAAAACTAGAAAAGTAAGTAGCTAAGCTACTTGCACTAGATTGATTAACTAGGTTAAAACTATAGGAAACAAACGTATGGAGGATTCTCTTGGCTTCACTCACCTTAGGGATTAATCCTCAAAACTAAGGAGAATGAATTGTTATAGGTCTATTTATTAAAGACTTGATAGATTGTAAATGAAATGTTTTATGAATTACTAAGTGAATAGTTTGGTTGGAATAAAGGGGATACTTTTAATCATATTCACTAGTATTTTAATTACCAAGGTAGCTTGAATAACTAAACTAATCATCTATTCTATATACCATGATAGCATGAATACATAGCATAGACAATTGAATCAAACAAGAAACATATCGAACATGAATAAAATAGCAACATAGATTGGTCTATCATTCATATGTCAAAAGATCCTAGGTACACTATAGCAAGATATCTTGGTCTATAACTTATCTAGTTGCTACTTAATATGACCGACATAGATTGAATCATTAGCTAGATCAGCCTATCAACACATCTAAGTGACCAATTTAGAGGTATTAATATGCTAATTATGTTATAGTCAATGTATAAATTCATTTAGGTGGTCAATCTAATGAAATCATGCATCAACTATGATAAAACTCTAATCTTTGACATCATTCATATAAGATAAATCAAGTTCTATAACTAAATAAAACAAGTCTCATAATCCCTTATCCTTGTGTCATTATGATTACTCCCTACTAACAAACTACTCACTCATTGAATTGAGAAGCAACACAATATGAATAAATATGCAATAGTAATCATCATAACCAATATAGATTGAATCAAATGACTAAAGTGCATAAGTAACCAACAGAAGTACTTACAACCCAATGAATAAGGTCTTGAAAATAATAATCCAAAAGCTAAACGACTCTGAAAATCCAATCCGAGCAACTCAAACGAAGAATAAAGGTATTTATGATTTAGCTAAACCCTAAAAACGATGGCTACGAACGAAGGCTAGATCATAGAAACGAACATAACATAGTGTATTTATAGAGAAATATGAAAACCCTAAGAAATTTTGAGAAAATCGCATCGAAATCTTGAATATCTTTCGGTTATAACGTCATCACGGTTGTGACGGGTCTGGTCATGATTGTGACCATCGTGCTAGCTCGTCTCCTGATGTAAATTGGATGTCATCACAATTATGACCAGACCCGTGTAAAACTACTCTGATTGATTTTTTACCATCATCACGATCGATCAAGCTTGGAACGATCATGACACTTCATAAAGTAATCAAAACAGCTTCAAAATGATCCGAAACAATCACAAACGTCTTCATATGCATTAAGAACATCTTCATAACTCAAAACATCATCAAAACCTCCATCGATACGCATCCAAACTTCATCAAAGTCTTCAAAGTCTCTATAATCACTTCAAACTCATAGCTTCACTTCCATGGAAAATAAAACCTCTCTTCACACGGCCATATCTACATAAAATTCATAAAAAGAGTAGTATCAACGTCAAAGATACAAAATTAAACTAAAACTATAAGAAACATGACTCAAAACACACTAAACAAAGGAAATTAGCCTAGAAAACTATAAGTACATTCATACTCATCACCACTTCACCCACAACCTTTGTTTCTCATGTTCAATGGCCCAAACTTGTTTGAACAAAAGAGCCAATTCCAGACTCTAAAGTCTCTCGATCTCAAGCCATCTTTCTTCTTTAGCATACATACTTCAGTGCAAGCAACTAAAGTCGTTTGTCGATTAAGAGCTACCCCAGACCAAAGGAAAGCTCTATACAATCCTTTAATTTAATCTATAACAAGATGAGGAATGATAAAAATTTGGGACCAGTATACTTGATTGGAAGTGAGTACAGCCTTCAGCAATACTAGCCTACCAACATAGGATAATAGCCTCGATGTCCAGCTTCTTATCCTGTTCAGCATCTTATTGATCAAAGGCTCATAATTTTATTAATATGTAGTCTGTGAGATGCCAGTGGAACTCCAAGGTATTTTATGGGAAACAACCCTTGGCCCATCTTGAAGACATTCAGAATATCATCCTTGACAGCAGTATCAGCACCTCTTATGAATATTTAGATCTTCTCCATACTGGCTTTCAAACCTGATATTTCCCTAAACTTCATCATTACATTCTTCACAAGCTGAACTAAAGCAACTTCTGCCTTACGAAAAAGCATGGCATCATCCGCAAAGCACAAGTTGACCAGTTTTAATCTTCGACATCTACGATGGAAGGAGAACAACTGGTTTCTAGCCCATTATCCGCAAGCTTCAAGACAGGTACTCCATGACCAGAACAAACAAGTAAGGAGATACAGGATCTCTCTGTTGATAGAACTCGTCGCGAGGTGCTACAAATAGAAATATCCATACTACTTCACACAACGCTATTATAATAGAAATATAATAGTGATAAGCATGAGTCGATCCCACAGAGAACGACCTTTTCAGATTTTGTAAATTATATTATTGATCTATCAATATTCTATAAAATTAGGGGATGGGGGAGGTGTTGTTTGTTTAGAAGAACAAAAACTAAGAAAAACCATACAAATGAATAAAAATGGATCAATTCGGAATTTATCTTTAGATTTAACATTTCAATAAAATGTACGGCTTTTTTTTTATAGATTCTTACGTGTTCATATTATTTGAGGCTGTTTTATGGTGTTTTTATCACTTTTCATTCGTTTTTGAGTGTTTTGAAGAGGTTTGAGTTTTTTCTTGTTTTTAGCCATTTCAAGTGTTTTTGAGTGTTTTAAGGTAATTTCAAGGCTCTTTTGGTAGTTACTTTGTATTTTGAAGAGATTTAATGTTGTTTTATGATGTTCATAAGTCTTTTTTATTTGTATTAGATTTTTTAAGAGATTTGAGTTGTTTTTATGGTGTTTTTAACGTTTTCAAGTGTTTTAAGATCATTTCAAGGCTTTTTTGATAGATTATTGCGTTTTCAAGTTATTTGAGACTGTTTTATGGTGCTTTTTATCGCTTTTCATTAATTTTTTTTAGTTTTTTGAAGACACTTGAGTTGTTATTATGATTTTTTTAGTTGTTTCATTTGTGTTTGAGAGTTTTAGGCCATTTCAATGCTCTTTGATAGATTCTTGAGTTTTTAAGAGATTTGAAGACGTTTTATGATGTTTATTACCCTTTTTCATTTGTTTTTGAGGTCCTTAAGAGATTTCAATTGTTTTTATGGTGGTTTTAGCCTTTTCAAGTGTTTTTGAGTTTTTTAAGGTCATTTTAAGGGTTTTTTTTGGTAGATTTTTGCGTTTCCAAGTTATTTGAGATTGTTTTATGGTATTTTTACCATTTTTCATTCGTTTTGGAGTGTTTTGAAGAGATTTGAATTATTTTTATTGTTTTTTAAACCTTTTCATGTGTTTTTTAGTGTTCTAAGGTCATTTCAAACCTCTTTTGATAGATTGTTAGTGATAGAGGTATCTAGTTTTGCAGTCGAGTAGTTGAAGCTGTGTTAAAGAAATATTATGTCAATCATAGCATGTCCACTGCATATCATCCTCAGACAAGGGGTCGGGCTGAGGTATCAAATCAAGAAATTAAATCGATTATTAAAAAAAAAAAAAAAGGTGAATCCCAATAGAAAAGATTGGAGTTTGAGACTTGATGATGCTCTATGGGCATATCGAACGGCGTATAAACATCCATAGGGATGTCTCCCCATAGATTTTTATTTGGTAAAGCATGTTATTTGCTAGTTGAAATTGAACACAAAGCATATTGCGCAATTAGACAAATGAACATGAATTATAAAGATGAAGTTAAAAATTGCCGGCTCCAATTACAAGAGCTTGAAGAGATCCGGAATGATGCGTATGAAAATGCAATAATTTACAAGGACAAAACCAAATTATTACATGACAAAACGATCTCGAGAAAAAATTTAAAGGAAGGCGATTAAGTCCTACTCTAAAATTCAAGATTAACATTTTTTCCAGGCAAACTCAAGTCAAGATAGGAAGGTCCATTTTTAGCGACTAAGGTGCAATTGAAATCCAGAGTTTGGATTTGAATAAAATTTTAAAGGTCAATGGTCACCGTCTCAAATCTTATTTTGATGGTTTTTCAAGATAATGGGAAGATGACCTTTCTACGAAGGTGATTTCACCAACTCAAGGTCACTAAGCGCTAAAATGTTGTCGAGCCAACGACGTTAAACAGCAGCGGTATTTGGGAGGCAACCTAAGCTCATTTGAGCATTTAGGTAGTTTAGTTTTAGCTATCTTATAATAGGCTTATTATATGTGGTAATATAAAAAAAATATTTGAAGCGATTCCAAACTTCATTTTCATCCAAACATGTCCCAAACAAGTGTTATGAAGTGTTTATAATAGTTTGGGGGCATTAAAATATTTTTCGGGACGAAAACTAAGTCTAAAGTCAGGAATCCTGGTTGTCACGGGCGTGACAATGCTTACCACGGCCATGACAAATGGAGAATACACAGGGCTAGTTATGTTTGAAACATCACGTCCGTGACACTCATGTCACCCCCGTGATGGGCTCCTGGGAGGCTTATGAATGCTCTTTTCTTCATATTTTCATCTTACTTTTTTCAACCAAACTCCCACACATGATTTCCCCTCAACCTTAAATCCTCAAATCTTAACCAAACTACGTGATGCTTGTTTCTAATCTTCCTAAAATCATCATCTACACTCGTTCCACACCATTTCTATCCTCGATTCATCACAAACAACTCCAAATCCATCAAAATCTAAATCTCAAACCCTAAGTCCAAATTTTACAATCCTCATTGCTTAGCCTGATTCAACACTTCAATCTACTCCATTAGCTTAGGAGATCAACATCCAAGGCACAATTTAGGTGATTTTGGGTTGTTGGATGCATTTTGAAGCTTTCTAGGGTGAGGGTTTTGGAGTTGATCTAAAACTAAATCTAAAACCAGGAATCCTGGTTGGATGCATTTTGAAGCTTTCTCAGGACGTGCGCGAGTGAGGCCAAAGGTCACTAAAAGGACTAGTGTTGGTCATCCTGGGAAGTTTTAGTGTTGCGCACTGAAAGTGCATTAAGTGGGGCCATTTGTCAGCCTGACGAGTGGTTCTTGGTGATGATCTGGTAGCAAAGATTTGGCCGGGGCGTTACAGGGTTGGATGATTTTAAGGGAAAGCACTTGTTTAAGAATGTTGGCAAGGAGTATTTCTATTATCCTTGGGGTTCAACGAAGGACTCGGACTGGATTAAAGTCTCTTGTGAAGGGATGTCATCGAAGGATGTGGAGAATTGGTTGTTTTCTCCGAATGGGGGTGATGAGGATGACGGTGATGATGAGATGGAGGATGTTGCTGCACCGGCACATGAAGATGTGGGAGAGCCATCTCACGCTGCACATGCACCTATATTTCACTATGATTGGAAGCTTGGCCATCCTATTCCACAAGAGGCTCAATATCCACCACCTCCGACTGATTTCCAGCCTCATGAGCACTATGATTGGCATGCTGGGATTCAGTGGATTGAGCATGAACTGCAGTGGTAACGGAATAAGTTGATAGCACAACGTATTATTATATAAAGACATGGAGCTGAGATCACTCGGCAGGGTGAGCGCATCAACATGATAGATGAGGGTATGCAGCGTTGGGCAGATCAGTAGGATTACTTCTTTGGACCTTTTTTTGGTTGGATTTGGCCACCACCTCCTCCACCGCAGTAGCTATTTCAAGATTAGCTAAATCGTCTTAGTCATATATTTTATGTATAGGTTCTGAGACTGTAAACAATCTAGGCTTGGGGATGTTTTCTAAAATGTTCCTTAGGTCGAGTCTATCCTTAGATGGAGTCAGTTTATCTTGAGTTAGTTTCTATTTTTATGTTGAGTCAGTTCTATGTGTTCTTCTCTATTATTTCTACCTTCCTATCAATCTATGTATTTTCATCTTTATTAGTGAATTTGATCCTTTATATTTATTTGTTCATTGTCCATTCTTATGCGCTTAATTGATTATGGAATGAAAAAGAAGATGAATAAGCTTAATTGATGAACCAATGCATAAAAATTCCTTTATCCCTGTATTTGACTATTAAATCATAAATTTAGGAAGGATACTCTCTGTGTTGAAAAATAAAAACAAAAAAATAAAATAAAAACATAAGAAAGGAGAAAGGGACCAAACCTGATATAGAAAACAAAGATTCACAGATTATCTTATAAATAATAAATCATGCCATCAAATTACTTCATTAATTAATTCCTCTTTCATGTGATTTATCTTATGCTTAATTTTATTTTATCCATTCTAGATAAATACATATATGTCTTTTTAGTTTCACTTTTATATTTATAATTGTTACATATGTTTTTGTAAAGTTATTCTATTGATCTTGTTGGAAGGGAAAAAGGTTTCTTTGCTTTTGTGTGTGCAGATTATTTCTTTTGAGATGTCTCAAGAGCAATATCCACTTTCACAAGAGGAGACAGTAAACAATATGGAAGTGAAGATGCAAAAAACTCTCATTTCGGGCATGATCAAGGTTGTTTTGAGATTCTCCACAAGCTTGATTTTTCACATTGAGGACAATGCTTCGCTTAGGCTTGGGGAGATGGATGACTAGGTTCTTTTATTTTGTTTTGAGTCATTTTCCGTTGATATTTTTGCAAAATTGAAAAAAAAAATTTGGAAAATCGAAAAAAAAAAGCAAGAGAGAGAGAGAAGAAGAAGTAAAAAAATGGCTTGAGCAGAGTAAAATGATGAGGATTATTTATTATGATCATTACACTAATATGTGTAGTTTGAGCATCATTTCTAAGGAAGTTTACGTCCTAGCTAATGCCATTCTATTACTTTCCTATGATATGACTCTTTTATGTATAGATAGTTCTTTAGTAGTGACTTGAACCATAGATAGACATTTAAAAATCTCCATATTTCCCTTTTATGCCATCTATCATTATATCCACCGATTATAGGGGAGCGTGATGTGAGTTTTAGGGGGGAAAACAATGTGATAGGAATGTGCAATCCCTCCATTTTTATATAAATTGATGAATAAAACTTAGGAGTAAAACCATGATGTAGTTAGTGTACTTAGGCTAGAAATCAGGTTAATAATCTGAAAAGATTGTAGCAATGCTGAGTGCAAACGAGATTAAAACAGTGACCGAGTGGGTACTGGGTATAGACTAAGTGCAGATGAGTTCTCAACGGTACTGGGTATAGACTAAGTGACAACAGACTGAATGCAATAGAGCTGATTGCAAGGTTGGACAAGGATCAACGGATAGGTCAAAGTGAAGATTTGACCTAGTACACAAAGTAACGACCAGGTGCCCTATGCTCATCAATATCCCAAAGAGCCATACGAACATGTAGCTCATAAAAAGGTCTGGTAAGATCCAGCTTCTGTTCATCATTCAACCTCAAGCCTTGAGAAATAACTTCTGTATCAGGACTTCTATTTGCTAGGCAAGGTGTGCCTATCTTCATCCTCATAAAACTTACAATCTCATTCTGTATGGACATCTCATAAGTTAATAATTTACCATTCTCATTTGTCAAGCAGTGAAATGTAGCTCTCCTTCTCCTCCCTTTCAAGACACTATGAACATAGGTCAAATTCTTGTCCATAAGGCCTATCCAATCCTCCTTGAGCTGTTGCCATAGCATATCATCTAGAAGCTTGTAAAGGGACAGCAGCTAAGTTCTGGCTAGTTGTTCCTGAGCTCTCACTGATTCAGACCACGAAACTTCTGTATATCATTTAGATCCTTCTCAGCTTGCTGAATTTTCTCAGTGATCCTAGCAAAATGGTCTTTGTGTAGTTGTTTTAGACTCTTCCTCGGTATCTTCAACTTATGCATAACTTTATACAGCGCACTTCCTGCCACTTCCCTACTCCATACAGCTTCTATTATCTCAAAAAAAGAAAAAAAAAACAACAAGGATAAGTAGACTATACATTTAGATATTTAAAAGACATCTTCAGTTTTATCATCTGAGGCAAACGCACATAGGCAGGTGAGTGATCAGAAACTCCAGCCTCCAAAAATGTCGTATGGGCATCAGGGAAATCATCAAACCATTTTCCATTCACAGCCTTCCTATCAAATTTGATCTTCATTTATCGCCCCTCCCCTTGATTATTCGTCTAAGTGAACTTGCATCCATTGTACGACATGTCTTTTAGACCACAGGATAAAAGACAATTACCCATATCAGAGCATAGTTCCACAGAAACACCATGATAGCCTTCCTTCTCGTCACTAGTAATAAAAGCCATACTATCCAAGGGAATGCCATGCTCTGGCTAATATCATTCAGTTCTTGCCACAACTTAGTCTTGGATGACTTGAGATATGTGGCATAAACACCAGTCAGCATAAACATGAACTTGCCATCATTAGACTCTACCTTACAGTGCATCAATTGCTCAGATACTCGAACAAAAGTGACTTTCCATTTCACATCATCCCAACCAATCCTATACGCCCATTCAAAGCAAAAATATGATTATTGAGGACCAACTAACGCTTCAAACAAGCATTTTTAACTCGACTAAAGTGTTTAGCCTTGACTCTAGTCTCAAATAAGCAAACAAGGCTTATATTATTTCGAACTAAGAAATGTCTCAAGGCATATTGCCTTTCCGACTTATTCAATCCTCTAATGTTCCAAAGGCCTATCATGTTTTCAACCCCACCAGGGGGGCTATATCCTTTGCATCTGCTCCTCAACCTCACATGGCTCAATAACATTATGAAGCTGTAAAGGACTGTATCTGGACCCAGTAGCCTGAGCTGCCATTCCTTGCTCATCCTTGGCTTTCCCCTTATTTCTTCTCACTACTGTAAAGCCATCAACATCCTTGTTTTGACCTTTATCCTTTAGCTCATTAGTACCCTGCAACCTGCCCTTCTGACCAACATCACTATTAGTCTTAGGAACCCATACTTGATTCACCTTTTTCTTGGACCAATATTCAGTATCTAGATGACCCCATTTACCACATTACAAACACTTCTTTCATTTCTAGTCAAAAGCCACCTTCTGGTGTATCTTCTTGTCTTCTGGACTAGTGAAAACAATGTCCTCCATCATGGTTGCTCAGTATATACCTCCACCTAAATACGGGGGAAGGAAATATGAGCTTTGATAGCAATGAGATGATCGGCGCACACTGGTTCTCCGACCTTTGTTGCAAGCTTTGAAAATGTCTTTTGGTCCCAATACTCCAATCCAAGCCCGGTTGCTGAATCCACATGGGAATTCTAGTCCAGTTCTCCTTGCTTAGTTGAAAATCTGCACCCCATTCCCTCAGAACAAGCAGGTGTAAACTAAAGAACCACATGGAGTTCAGGAACTTCATCTTATTAGTTTCATTAGCAAAAATTGAAATATCCCTCCTAGTGAAGATGAATCTCAGGCCTAACCGCCCCATTCCAATGAGCACGCACAAACCCTTCCGTGGCTGAATCGGGGTAGCACACCAATAACAAAACAGATAAGAAAATGTCTCCAATACTATATCTCATCCACCACATCCTCATACGAGATTACAACCTCCTCATCACGATTCTCATGATCTTCCAGTTTCAATCCCTTCGCTATAACACGGTTTCGAGCCAATCCATTACTCTCATCCAAACTAGAACCCCTCTCTTTAACAACATCCATAAAGGATTTCACAGATCTCCCTTGAACCACAGATGGATGAGGAACCCAAGATTCAACCTGATCCACCCAACATTGATCAAGAATCATTGGGATCTTGCGAGATGGTTTTGTCATCGATACTCTAACCCTTTCACTCCCCTCAACTTTCTCACTTTGCTTTTGCTCATCCCATTTCTCTTTTGAATGACGTTTATTGCTAAACTATAGTTCCGTTGATTTATCCAATTACTGACTCTCAATGGGTTAGTTCAATTCATGTTGTGCCTAAGAAGACAGGACTTACTGTCGTAAAAAAAAGATAATAATGAAATGATCGCCACAAGAATTCAAAATGGTTGGAGAGTATGCATTGGTTATCGTAAATTAAACTCAGCCACTAGAAAGATCATTTTCCATTATCTTTCATGGACCAAATGCTTGAGATGTTAGCTGGAAGGTCACATAATTGTTTTCTAGATGGTTATTCTGGATATAACTGTAACGCCCCTTAAAGAACGCAACGCCCTCGTTGCGACTTCAAGCACGATATACAGCCCCAGAACCTTCCCCCACTAGACGGCTGACCTGGACCTCTTGTCCA
>JAOVYX010019748.1:0-18044 GCA_035668315.1 Drosera spatulata | reverse complement strand
GTTTACAGGGAGATCAATTTTTTTTTCTTTTTATTCCTGCTGTTTTTGTTCTCGCTTCAAGCTGTGAGCGCAAGAATCTGGGCCTCACACACTCAGGCGACTTGAGGCCAGAGTGCTAAAAAGCTGGAGTGAAAAATTATGCTCCCATAATCACAGCTGATCAAATCTGAGGTGATGGTCATTTTATAGCCAAATGATGACGCAGAACCACTATGGTAACAGCTTTAGAGGGAATGAGCGAAAAGAACACCCATGAAGGATCAATGTACTTGCCTCTTAATGTAATAGTAAAAGAAATCAGCGTACAGTGCAGTCTGAACCAGGCCCGAGACCCAAGCTGCATATTTCTTTGTTGTCAGAAAAAATGCCGAGGAACAAAAGAGAAAATATTGATCATTACAGGAAAACTTACGACTCCAGCGAACTCTGTGATCTTCAAAGAAATAACGGTACACCCAATTGCAGAGATATAAAGCTCGGTAAGCACTGCAAAAACAACCAGGCACGAAAAGCTTTCATCTTATTTTGTGAGTTACGTGCCCAACAAAAGTTCGATCCGATGTGAACCAGGATAGCATAACATCAGGTACACATAATCAAATAACACCATCTACAAGGCAGATGACGCTCATAGAACCGCTCCTATCGTCACCAAGCCCTACAAACTGTTTTCAAGAACTGAGGAGTATAAGATGATTCAAGGCCCAATAAAGCAGACACTAGAAATCAGAGGAATGACTGTACCCGAGGAAGAAAACATAATTCCCAGTAAGGTTGTCAATGTTTCTAGACCGTTGCAGCAACACCAATTGCGGCAGGATAGCCACTGCTTCTAGATACAAGGAAAAGGTCCACAGAACCTGCAGCGCAAGGTATATTTTTCTATTATATGGGAGTGTCGAAGTGACGTTAATATCAAAACTAGGAAAGCTCGTGAATCAAGCCTGTTCTGCCAAAAATGATGGACAAAATATCGACATGTAACAATGCAAGCTCACAAAAAAAATCTGACTGCAACGGAGCTTGTGCTCTCATTCATTTTTCTTGATGAAGAGAAAAATATAGAGCTTGACGATGCTTCAACAACTTCTTTCATGGGGGGAAAAAAACAACTGAGCAACTGACTAAATGATGACTTAGAGAAATTGAATTCCCTCAATCCCATCCTTCTTAGTCCGAGACACGCGCAGAGCTCCATATAAATTTGAATCTTACATAAAAAAAACAGATATGCAAGAATAGGATGGTACCTCCACAACATTAAAAGAATTGTGAACCAACAGTGCTAGGACGAAGCATGGGAGCACTAGGAAGTAATGACGGAAAGTGTCCTCCTCTTTGTTGTATGTCTGTTTTACCACTTTGTGGTATCTCATGTACCACACAATAGCCAATGACGAACCCAAAAACACCAATTTCATCAAGGTGTTGTATAAAGAGATGTATCTGGTGAACAGATCGATGTATCGAGCCCCAAATACTATGACATAAAGTTCCTGAGTCTTGAGTGAAATTCCTGAATACAAGGACTAATGTCATGCTCAGAAGCAATGCGATCCCACAAGCCTTGCGGCCTATTAAAAAGAACTACTCCAAACAGAATCAGAGAACATAACAACACCAAGGCGAGATTTCAGGACTCAGGAGCAAACTGAACGAGTGATTGACAAATAATAGTAATTGCAATATCAAAGGTTTCATCTTTTTCATGCTTTATAGATTCCTCTAATCAATTCGAACCTACTCGACCATCGAGTACAACAGCATCATCAACTTACCAACAGCCAAAACCTCCATTCACATTAAAGTTTGCAAGAGAAACATGCATAAAAACTCAAATAACAAACCGAGAGGTTGTTCCGATCAAGAACTTAACCTCTGACCTAAACATAGGAAAATAAGTGCTTGATCAATAGGGCGATTAACCTAGAATCAACCCACTGATTGCTCACCAAATCGATCGCCCAAGCGAATTTTAGCAAGAGAAGAGTAATGCCATATACGCATAGTCTGACCATAGAGCACTACAACTCAATCGTTGCCATAAAAGAAATACCCAAATATCCAACATTTCGCGAACCCACATGAATAAAACCTCTAAATCAAACAAAACACCAAAATCAAAGACACGATCAGATAGAAAAATTGCGATAACTGATTAAGAGGAATCGATCAATTGAGTAGTAGTAGTTGTTGTACCAGAGCAGGACTTGGTTGTACGGATCTTCAAGAGAAGAACGATTATGCTGAGAAGATGGGTCATATCCCCAGATAATCTGATCAGATTCATCGCTTCGATTTAGATTTCTTCTTCTTCTTCTTCTTCTTCACCGAGCTCCTTGCTTGTGAAACGTATGTGCAATGGTGTCGGTGTCGCTGGTGTTTCAGGGGAGAGTATGCGGTGGGGGTAGATATCGGAAGTGGGAACAGGCAGGGCTTTTGTACCTTTTGGGTATTGAACCTTTTGGTGATTGTACACTTACTTGAACATGATGCTTTGTCAATTTTTGGTCTTTCATTTTGTTCCTGGTCTCGTACTAATGCGGTGAGTTCAATTATTTCGAATCAATCATCGTGTTGATATGAATAAATACGTGGAGATGAATTTTGATCTATATTACATCCTTTATTTTATATAAATTATTAATATTTATTTTTAATATATAAATTTAGATTTATTTTTATCATTTTTAATTTTGAATCATATAAAATTTATTTATTTATTTCTTTAATTTTTAATCACGCAAAATTTTCATAAAAGAAAATAAAGTCAAAAATTTGAAACAATCCAAAATAACAAAACGATATAAAATTTATGAAAAAGAAAGATATGATTTATTCTCTCTGTCATATGAAAAAATACAGCATTTGTTTTTTTAGATCGTTCCACAATAATATAACGTTTTCTTATTTGAAAAAATAAAAAAATAAAATCACTATTTATCTACTATAATAATCCTATTATTTTCTCTCTATTTTACTTCAATAAATCGTATCACAGCATAAATACCAAACAAAAATTCAACTTTCACCTAAATTCCTAATCTCAATCAATCCATTGTATTTTTTTGAGGACAGAAGAGTAATTTAAAACAACACTGAAACTCAACCCATCACAATATGGAAATTGTGTTTAATCTCATTTAGATAATTTGATTGTTAACTTTTTGTCAAGTTTTTCAGAAATGAATCAGCCTTCATTTGGTTATATTTCATAATTTGTTTTTATTGTTCTTATCATCATATCCATATTTCATTTCTCAAAAATTTATATAATATTGTTTTTTCATCTTGGTTACTTTCAAAAAAAAAAATTATTTGGTTCATCTCACTAAAAATATAACAAATCTATTTTTGACAATTTTTAGATTTAAGATTATTATAATATCCTTTATTTTTATTTTTATTTTCAGATCATCACATCATCTATTAATTTTTCTTCTTTTTTCTTTTCTCACTTATAAAAAGGAACAAGATTATCATTTTATCCAAAATTTTACTTTTTCATCAATCCACACATCAGAATTCTTTTATTATGTTATTCCTTTAGTTCTAATTTATTTATAATTTTTTTAATCCTAATTTATTTATAATATTTTTATTTTTAAAACCAATTGAATAAAAATTAAATGATCCATATGATCCACTGTACAGTGCCAGTGCCGTAGCAACGACGGAGGATCCCAATTCGAGGAGAATTGAGTTCTGGTACACCCTCCTATCATTTCAAACCAAACACCACGCTACTTCAGTCTCAAGCTGCTTCTCCCCTTCTTATTCCCCTCTTCTCTTCTCCGCACAACTCCTCCCAATCCCAGCGGGCGGCCGTTTCCTTTCCCATCGATGCGTTCTACGGGACTGGATCGAAATAGGAGGTGAGGGCCATTGATTTCAGAGAGGGATTCGAACCCTCGGTACGAATGTAGAACGGATTAGCAATCCGTCGTCTTTGTCCACCCAGTCATCTCTCCCAACCGAAAAAGGATTTCAATGAAAAATGATTTACCACAGAAGAAATAAAATAAAAATGGACAATCCTTTCAAAAGAGAATAGAGAAGAGTTTTTTCCTTTTTTACGTTGATAATATTCTTTTATTTAACTGTAGCATTCTTAGAAATTTGAAGTTAATTTCTAAAATCAATTGTGGATTTATGTGGGTTTAATATCTCCAACAATCAAAATTTCGACGTAGATTTAGTATCTCTAATACTTCTGGGTGAGAATGTTTTATTTTGGACTGATAATTAGGTGACGTGGAATTGTGTGACGGTTAGTCAAACACGTGTGGGTCGTAGAAATATGAGGTTCATTCTTAAAATCAATTGGTATTAGGAGAAAAAGTTCATGATTTATTTGTACTGTTTCAAACTTTATTCAAATTCCAATATGGGTTTAGTATTTTTAACAACACTAATGATGTGACCTTTCGGTTCTCAAGTGAAGGACCAGGTCCAAAATGATTTCAGTGTTTCTGTTGATGTTCAGGATGAATGCGGACATTTCTTGATGCAATAATTGTTTCTGTTTGATATCGAACTGTACATCGCTGTTTGCGGTGCCAATTTTGAGAAGTTATCAATGTAATTGGTTGCGCGGGTTGTTTGATTCGCTGAATATCTGTAGTAGTTATTTAAGGGAGCAATCTTGAGGAAGTTGGTTCATATATGGTATAGAAATGACAAATGTGTGTGCTTCAATGGTTGTTATTTGGGAAAATGATGGTTGTATTGGCTTCAGGGAAAACCGAGCGCACAAGAACTAATGCCTATTGCTTCAAGATTGTATTAGTGCCGATTGCAGTTTCTTGAGTCGTAACCTAAGTGTAGTGCACTGTTCACCGGATTTGGGAATTTATATTAGTGCGATCAATGACTTAGACGATTAGATTTTTCTCCTGAGATAGAACGGGACTGGACTTGTGTTTTCTCTTTTTCTTTCTTTTTTTTTCGTTTTTTTTTTCCAATAATTGGTAGTTGTGCGTTTTTCAGTTGCTATCCATTGAAATCTGGAAATTATGTCACAACTTCAGTGTCAGGATGTGTTTTTTGCTGCATCAGTTTACTGTTATTGTGCTGTGGCATCTTTGTATTGTACCGTAACAGTTTCCGAGTGAGTCATTACCTTTCTGGTGCTGCACTTGCCATTTTAATTCACAGGAAGCTCCATCTCTCTAATTGCTATTTTTCATTTTATTGTGGGAAGAGAGATCAGCTGCAGATCAGATTCTGTGCGAGCTACAATACAATCCTGATAGGTGGCTTCAAGTTGTTCGTATATTACAAAATGCCCAACCTTAATACTCCTTCCGTCCCAACAAAATTGCAACATTTATTAAATTGTGTCCTCCCAACTAAATTGCAAACTTATCGTATTTGAAAAGTTTTTCCCTATAAAAATATCAAAATATTCTTACCATTTATTTTATATCACATCAATCCATCCTACTATTTTTTCTCTTCTTTTTCTTTTTTTCACTCCTCTCACTCACAAAAGTTAAAAGATAATTTAGTTTTTATATAAAAAATTAACACATACATAAATTATCATATCAAGTTAAATGGTTGTAAATTTTTTTGCTCTGCAGGTAAGTTTGCTTTATTTCTAGATAAAAAAAATGAAATAAAATCAAATCAAGGACAGATGTTGGTTTATGAACTTAGTTTTGGAACTGGAGGAGTTAGGCCAATATTTGCATAAGTGGGAGTGTGGGATTGGAGGAATTAGGCCAGTAATTGCTCATCAACTCTCTTCACTTTGATTTTCTGTGCTTGGCAAGTAAGCTCTTGATGACCTTGTGTGACTGCTTATATCTCCCAAATGAAATAGATCACCCTGATATTTTTAGCATTATGGGTAACTGTCGTGAAGGAGTATTCATTGACACACAGACATAATAGAGAGAGTAAAAACCTTTGTGAATCAGTCGGGTGAGGACTTGATTCATCAAAAAGCTCATCTTATAGTGGTAGAGTCACTTGACGTTATACCTACTCTCGGGGATCAAGTTTTCTGTGCCTATTTACAGGTTCTAGAGGGTGTCATTAAGTATCGGGAATGCATTGCCTTTTGCTCAAAGCGATGGGATGAAAATTACACCTCAGAAGTCATTATACGGGTATAGATTAAGTTTTGTCTTCATAAAGCTTTATTATGGTGTTTCTCTCCTATCTCTCTTTCTCATGAATTCTTGTTGGTGGAACCTTTCTTGTCTTGGTTTCTCTCTAGGTTTCAAGAGACTGAGGCCTCTTTCAAGCGGGAAAAGATTTATGTAAACAAGCTAAATGTCACATTGGTTCAGGTAATACATTTTTTAAAAGCTGAAGAGTACCTAGTTATTCAACCTTGTCTACAGGAATCACACTGTCTTTTGTGAAGTTAAAGGTATATGAATCGCAAATTCTATGATCAGATCCTTTTTCATTTTTTTCTCATGCGGAGTAAACGTATTTTCCTCCTACTTTACTTTTTTCAGCGGTCTTCCGTCACCTTTCGATCCAAAAGAATAATTTAAGTTAGTACTCGGTACCTAATTTATTCTGTCTTTCTTTTGATCTGCAGATACTGAAACATTACTGGCCGGCTCGATGGTAAAGCTTTATTCCCGATCTTGATGCGGCTGGAAGACTAGTGAAACAATTTGTGAAAACTGCATGATTATATTGAAAGTATGTCCTTCTGTCTTCATGTTTGCATGCTGTGGTACTTTGTCTCTTATTAAGTTGAGAAATTGATTTGGCGTCTTGATTGCTACTGCAAATCAGCTCTTAAGTGAAAAGTTTTTTTCTTTTTTTTTTCAAGTGGTGGAATGGCCCAACACATTAGTAACGAAAATTACACGAAAATACTACCCTCTCACCTAGTTCCCCTAGCATCTTTATACAGTGATCAGCGAAAATCGCAAACACTAGTTCTGGTCTCTCTCACTCTCTAACCTCACCAAAGACAATATCGATCAGAAATTAGGACAAATGGGCGAGGGAAGAGGCGAGGATGAAGGAGAAGCGTGAGAAGAAAATGGTCCATAATGCTCGGAATCCGCCTAAGAAGAAGATCGGTGCCACAGTGGCGGGGAGAAACAAGGGTCGTTGAAGGCGGAGGAGAGGGTCGAAGAGGCTGCGATGGGGTTAGATCGAGCCCTGAGAGAATATGTATCTTTTAACCTAAGATGATTGCACTAGTGTTCCGCAATTTATTGTTCCAGCTGTGGACGACAAGTAGGCGAAGGTGCTTCGGTTTCCAAGCACGACTTCATTTATTCTTTTCATTGTGTCATGTGCTAATCTTTCCCTTTTCTTCATGCTATGTGCCTGTACGTCATTTGGCAGGTTTCCGAGTTTCGTGACCAATTCTATAGAAGTTATTTCTTAACAGTCGAACAAGGGATATTTGCGGTGCTGACTGACACATTTCATAAGCCTGTCTTTCAAACTCCATGTTATGGTGTTGCAAAATTTGTTTGCTCTGACAACAGAAATTTCCTTTTAACTGATGGTACTTCCTGATTTTGAGCGATTTTCGTTGTCGGAACTAATTTAATTTGCCAATCCAGGTAAAGTCAGGTGGACTAACAGAGCCTATATGGGATCCAACTACAGTCCCTCACCCATACCCAAGTAACGAAGCTTTTGTACGGGACTATACAGTAAAGCTATTAAGCTCTTCCTATCCGAACATGACAATCGACAAGGTAGGCGAACTAAGTAATTTGAAACAGACTAATGTATGCTTTGCGTATAACTAACTTTGGTTGCCTTTAGGTCACTGCGTTTCTGGATGGACTCTTCGATTCAATATCTGGCATTTCCTCTGTCAAGAACTACATATGTGACTTCCTGGTACAGTCAAAGGAATTCTCTGCTCTGGTAATGCCTTGAAGATATTCTGCACAAATTTATACTTCTTTTCATCTCCCATTTTTGTGGCTTGAAGATATTCTGCAAAGTATTACGGGTTGATGTAACAGCAAAGGATGGTTTTGTTGTGGGTCGTGGTCGTTATCTGTTTCTCTTCTTTTACGAACTGTTTACTCCCTTGATGCAGGATAACAAGGATCTCTACATGGAAGAAGCTGCCGCAGAAAGGGAGAGATATCGGCAAAGAGCATTGTCGATTCCAGGGCTTATTGCCCCAAATGAAATACTAGAAGAAATGCTGGACTCGTAATTGGCAAAGTTTCTTGCAGAAAGACTTCTCACTTCTCAGTGCCTCGACTCCAAATAGGACACTTGAGTACAATACCCCTAACTTGATCACTGCCTCCAGCGGGATACAGATTTCAGCATTTTCCTTGTACATAAAGGTGAAGTAGGTTTCTTCCGCCATCTCCTTTTTGCAGGTTTTGGATCGTGAAGGTTGCTACACAGTCGAACTTGGCATAGTAGTACTTGATCGCTCTGTGGATGTACGTAGATTTAGTATTTGTTAGGTTTTTGGTATTTTTGTATATATGGTTGCGCTATTCTCAGAGGGTTTCTTGAATTCAGTAACTCCAGTTTTGATCAAATTAGACGGGGTTGGCAGGGGGATGAACTGGCCTTGTATATATTTGACTTTTGATCTTCAGTACAGAGTTTAGTACTTGAGTTATGCTACTTCTGAGAGATCGAGCAGAATTTTTCTTCTTTGTGTGCTCATCAAACCATGATTTGTTTGGTCTATTGCTTAAAAGCATATTCAGTTGAAGTTTGGTCTATTTGTTTCGTCATATCGCATGGATTATTGTCTGTGTTCCAAAGTTCTCATTGTCTTCGCAGCAACAAAAGTCCCATCGTCGTAATTTGTCAACAATGAATGAAGTCGAACTTCGGACAATAATTTTCAGTTGCTATCAATAGCATGATTCTGAAAGGAATGCCGCTTAGCTGATGAGGCTTTGCTACCAACTGTATTTAGAAACAATCCAAAGACATGGGCAACTGATTTCTAATTATTTCGTACAAACCGAAGAAAACTGACGTCGTGCCAATAAACTTGTAACATACGTTACCACCAGGTATAGTTCAACACACCTTTCAAGTGTTGAACCTATGATTCTCATTGTTAAAAAGTTTATCATTAACCCAACCCCCCATGATTCCACTATACAATGCAACAATCTATTTTATCTGTTCCGTAAAAAATACAACATTTGCCGAATTTTTTTCTACAAAATTATCAAAACATCATTATTTTTTATTTTATATCACATCAACTTATCTCATTATATTTTCTCCTTCATTTTTCTTTTCTCGCTCATCTCTCTCACATAGCCCAAAAGACGGGAAGTAAGTCTTTATCCATATATTCAACAGATATATAAAATCTTTATCAAGTCAATCCGTTACATTTTACATGGAACGGAGGGAGTATATTATAAACTCACATGATTAAATATTACCACTTACGTCCCAAAATACATATAGGATTTGTGGGGTTGATTTTATACTATAAAATGAAATATTTTTAATATGATTTTATTTACAGAATCTTCATAGGAATGTTCCCTATTATGATATAAAATCAGTTAACATATCAGCCACACATTACATTGACTTCATACACTATTTATGCTGTATTTTAAAAATTTTCGTTTTTCCATCTTAATGACATAATAATACTACGTCGTTTGTCCAAGATTGTGAAAAATGATATTTAATCGTCTTAAGATGTGAGTCAACACTCGCATCGACAAATATGCATGATGGAGATGTTATACTCCATCCGTCCCACAATAGTTGCAAAATATACGTATTTTAAATTATTCTATATCGATGAACACAAGTCTCGTTTTTATATCAAATCACGTCTAATCGTTCCATAACATATATTAAATTGAAATATATAATTTACACAATCATTAATATTTCACGATAAATTTAAAAAAAATTACATTTAATCATCGTTATACATATATAAAAAACAAACTTATCATGATCCTTTTATTATAAAAGGGAGGGAGTACTGTTTATTTTGGACCAACAAAGATGACGACCACTATAACCTCCATCTCGATAAGCTCAAAATGTGCGTCTTGCCCATGTACCAACCTACGCACAACAGGCTTTATTAACATCAAGCGTCCGGCAACTTCACAACCTTCTAGCAGCACCAGCACTGTACTTCCATTCCCTTCATCACAGCCTCGTCAAAGGGGCTCAGACACTGAAGGCAGGTTTCCGTCCTCTCCCAGTGATATATGCCACTCTGCTGACCTGAGGAGAGCTGCACTATTGCGCTCTGTGCAGATGAGAGCACATCCTCTGGGCCAGTCAGCTTCTGATTCGCCATTTGCCTCCAGCCACGAAACAATGCAGATTGTTGATCAAGCAGATGAGCATGCACCTTGCTCTTACATGAAATCTTTGGTTTGTGACTCGGGGTACCAGGGTGATGTATCTGGGTCGGAATTCGAGCAGGAAAAGCCTGGCACTGATGTATTCAACGTTGACAAAGGTGAAGATTCCGGTGACCAAGAAAACAGTAACATAGGCAGTTCTAGCACTTCGACTGATGTATTCTCTTCCACTATGCCGTAGCTAGCGGAATGATGACTCTCTGATGTCGTTGTAAAGTGTTCATGTTATATTGTTGAACTTCTATTTGTGGAGCGCTTTTGGTTTTGATTTTGATTTACTAATGGTTTTTTTGCGTGGGACTGTTCTATTGGAAAGCATCATAAATTCAACAGGATAAACTTCTTTATGTTATTGGTGCTATCATGTTCCTTTTTACATCAGTAAATCCAACTGAGTTAACGTTGTGTACGAAAATGCACAAGATGTAAGTTACAAAACTGGCGAGGGCAAACCCTCCCTTCTTTGTTTAGACTACCCTCTACCAACAGTCCTTTAAACTTCACCTCGTTGACATTCAATCTCTCTCTGAATTTTGGTTTCTGATTCAATGATTGAAATTACTATGGAGAACGGACCAGGTTCCTTGGCCGTTGAAACCAAACAGCCCAAAGTGCTGTTGCGTCATATTTTTCTTTTCCTTTTTTTTTGCATTAAAAAAAAATCATACCCTATTTGAAAAATATCAAACCTTTAAAATATAAAATAAAATAACTTAATAAAAATAACCCCATAAAAAATTATATCCATAAATAAAAATAAAAAAAACCTTTAAACCATCAAATTAATTAAAACCGTTGGATCAAAACTTCAACGATCCCGATGTCATTCTGTTGGCTGTTCAACGGCCCCAGTCCCGATCCATGAAGAACGCAAGCTGCACTTGCTACTGTCAAGTGATTTGAAAACCCTCTCACCGGCCATCTACTTTTTACAATGAGGAATGTCAACGACGGTTGTTTCGATCGTTATTTTTACTCTTTCTCATATCAGTTGATTTAAATTAATTAATATTAAATCAGTTAAGTCTAACAATAAAAAACGATTGACAATTGTATTTTTCTTTGATCATTATTATGTTAAACCATCAAATAAAAAATTAACTCATTTTTTATTTCAATAAAAAAATATTTCCCCCGTTTCAAATTAATTGAAACATTTTTTTTTTTGTCAGTTTCAAAATAAATGAAACGTTTTTATTTTTGATAACCTTTTAATATAAAAAAATATCAAATCGATCTGATCTGTTATAGTATCTCCACTGATTCCTCTTACAACTGTTACAGTAAATCCCATTATTATAAAAAAAATATTCATTTTTTTATCAAAATTTATATAAATTTAACATTCACATAAATTCTTATATCGAATCAAAACTTTTTGATTAATTGGTACGGAGGGAGGAATCATTTTTCTTTCTAAACATGCGGTGGTCGGAGCATTTTGACAGTTTCTCTTGAGTCATGAGGTCATCAACAAACAGTATGTGCATTTGTTGCTTGCTTGCGTTGGTTCGTTGGTGCCGACTGCCGAGAGCCATCAACCGTCCCCTCTCCTCTCTCTCCCCTCCTTCCCACCACAAACTCCCTCACACTCGTCTCCATCACCACAACGCAAACACAAAACACCACTCGAAAAAATCACAACACCATCCCCTTCAGCGATGCACTCATGCTACTACACATCAAACACCACCACCACCACCATGCTCGGGCACAAATCCACCTCTCTCATCCTCAAATTCCACCCTCGATTCCCTCACTCCTCGAGATTCCGCCCCTCGATCGACTCGATTCCTCATCGATTCACCGTCTCCGCCTCCATCGGAGCCCTCGCCGTCTCCGCCAACGCCATCGCCGCCGCGGCATCCGGAGGATCGGCGGCTCATGGCGCCGTGACGTCGACGATCACGCAGGTTGCGGTGACGGCTGTCGCGATCGCGTCCGGTGCGTGCTTGTCGACGAAGGTTGATTTCCTGTGGCCGAAATTGGAAGAGCAGCCTAGTAAGCGGAATCGAATCGAATTCGGAACTTCTTCTTGTTGTTGGACTGATGAGTTGTTGTTGTGGTTTTGATGTGGATTGTGATGTTTTTGGTGTTGATGATGCAGGTTCGATGATCATTGATGGAGTGGATGTGACTGGTTTTCCTATATTCACGGATTCTCAGGTGTGGTGTTGTCTTTGGTTGTGTTTGTGATCGGATTTGTGTGTTTTTGTGGATATTAAGAGAGGGAGTTTGTGGTGGCAGGTGCAGCAGGCGATATCGTTCGCTAGGAGAGCTCATCATGGCCAGATGCGGAAAACCGGAGAGGCGTATCTGACTCACTGCATCCATACTGGAAGAATCTTGGCTGCTTTGGTGCCGTCAGTTGGAAACCGAGTACGCAAATTTTGTGTTATGGCTTGTGAAGATTTCCTCTAGCTTATGTAGCTGTAATCGTTGTGTTGACTGCTGAGATTTAGTCGAAGGATATTAAGAGTGTAGTTGAAACTCTATTTTCGAATAATTTAGGGAACTTGGTGTTGGTCTTATACCAGATGAAGCACATTTGGTTGGAATCGGGGCACTTTCATCTTCGTTGTGCTTCTTCTGAAACTGCATAGACTGAGTAGCTCCAAGTGCTCTTGCTATCTCATGGTTTATCTGAGATTTGAATATATGATATTCATGAACGTCAGAAACTGCTGCAGGCTGTTGAAACAGTGGTTGCTGGGATTCTCCATGACGTGATTGATGATACAAGTGAATGTATACTCGGTGTAAGAAAAGAGTTTGGTGATGACGTGGCAAAATTGGTAGCTGGTGTATCCCGGTTGAGCTATGTCAACCAGGCAAGTTGAGATCTGATACAGTTGTTTTTAACTGCCAAGATGAGCAAGAAATAACTCAATACGAGCTTGCATTTACCCAAATTAGTCTGCTGCTCACAATCACTCTTCCACATGCTGCCCTGTTAATGTTGGTTCATTTGAAGCTCAGAGCTCTTGCTCATATCCACTTCTTACTTAACATGCTTTTGGTCTCCCTTGTCATGGTCAGTTGTTGAGGAGGCACCGCAGGATAAATGCAAGCCACAGTTCTCTCAGTCCACAAGAGGTAAAACCTTAAACTGCAGTGGGTATCGTTCCATTGCATGTGCACGTAACGCATGATTGGTTTACATCCCTGACCGATGTTATCTGCTCATAGTCCAGGCAAATGACTTACGAGTGATGTTGTTGGGCATGGTTGACGATCCTCGTGTTGTACTCATTAAGCTTGCGGATCGTCTGCATAACATGAGAACTATGTAAGCCACTTTCCATACTGTTATTTCCATGTCGGAGAGTGAAATGGCTTGTCTATTGCCATTGGCCTTTCATCGTAGAATTATGCAATGTCTTCGGCTTATCTTTGCTTCATTGAGTAAATTCTTGTAAATGCCAGATATTGGCAGACATACAGCCTGATGAGACTTATATTAGAAATCGTCCGAGTCTGAACAGAACTCCTACATGATGGCTATACAACAATGTAATGTGTTGTAGGGAATAGGGTTGCTGGTTTGTTATATAGGAGGCTGTTATGATTATAAGCCCTTAATATCTCTGGTTTTGACTGGGGCTGTGAGCTGATGTCGGGTAGATTGTGTTTAATCTGCGCCTGATATTAAGGCAAAATATTAATGCTGTTGCGATGTGGGTTAATTGGAAGGAGATCATTTTTCATGAATTCTGGTAGTAATGTCCAAGAATTCTGCTAGAAATGTACTGGCTTCATATATTTACACCTAATAAAACTTCCATGTCAATGTATATATAAGAAAGTCTAGAAGTGCCTAGATGCTTTATGGAATAAGAGTTCATCAAATTAATGTATGGACCTCTAAGCTATTTATACATTGTGTGAGAGTCATACGGCTAGAATTCATGCGGGTTGAATCTCTGGTGCTTCAATAGTAGCTTACATAGAGCCTACTACCAAGTCCCCATCCTAACTCTCATGTCTCGTGCCAGAAAAATACTGGCATTAAAGAAAATAAAGCATTTTGTACTTTTCAGAATCCTAGACTCGATGTGGAACTCTCTTTTCCTTCTTGCTGTGCTGTTGTATTTAATTTATGATTTCTTTCCAGCTATGCTTTGCCACTGCCCAAGGCTCAAGCTGTAGCTCATGAAACATTAATTATCTGGTGCTCCCTTGCTTCAAGACTGGGACTCTGGGCCTTGAAGGCTGAACTTGAAGATCTTTGTTTTGCTATTTTGCAGGTGTGTACATTATGGCTACTCTTATTTGGAGGATATATTGTTTTTTAGATAACTAACTTCTGGTATTCTACTAGAAGCCAAAGTTACTATGCTGAAGTTCTTCGTGTCATGACTAGTTACTTTCAAATGACTTGTAAGTTGCTTTTCTAAGTGGTTTTAGGAACATGCTGTCTTCCAACTCGAACACGTGCCACAAACTTCCAATGAAGAGATTCTTTTGCAATTAGAAATTGCATCAATATTCCTATAGATTTCATATCATGTCAGTTCCCACACTTGCAACTTACAAGGCATCACTTTCCTCGATGCATCATAGAGAACTTGTAATGAGGAAATTACTTAGTGTACGTCATATGAAACAAACCATTGAGATTGTCAGGGAGTGATTGTTGCTGCAGCATGCAAGTTAGACTGAAAGCAAATTTGCCGTTGAAAGGAACCTGACTTGCATGTTTTCCCTTTTTTTTAAAAAAAAAAAATGATGCTCAAGGGTTCTGGGAAATTTGCTATCTGTTATCATCTCTACATGATCACATTGAGGTCCAAGAGGTTTTGGGTTGGGCCTTATTCAAAATACATTTAGCATAGTTGTCTATATCTTTATAGTATATGATCACAAATGTTGTTCAAGTTGAAATATATTCCTCAACGTATCTTTCTTTGAATAACTGATGTATTTCTGACAGCCTAGACTTTTAGTTAATTAAAACTCTTTCTCAGCTGACCTCATTGGCATGTTAAGTGTTGACATTTTTTGGTGTACTATACTAGAGTGATGCATGAAATGGAGAGAGGGAAGTTGAGAGAGAAAGGGGAAAGATGTAAAAAGTGTAATAGTTTGGTTCATATCTTCTCCGGTATTCTCCATCACGGAGAACATTTAGATGCACATTCCATTTGAGTTCATTTTTTAAAACCTGAAACTTCTAGAAACTTGAAAAAACCACCGCCATGGGCCCTTTTTTTCTGTATTTGTGAAACTGAAATCATTCGTCGCTCTTTTTTTTTTTTTCCCTATCATCAGGGTTCCTTTTTTTAACTTTCTAAAAGGACTACCTTGGGAAATCAAGTTTGACATGTATTCATTTTATCGAACAGAGGATCTCTTACCAAATATTCTGCCCATCTTATCCTTTATTGTAACTTGTATAATTGTGCGATTATTTTTCTGTGAAGAGGGCTTCAAACTAGAAGTTTAGGAGTGCTATCGTATGTGTAAAAGGATAAACTATGATGACTTGGTAACTTTTGTTTGGAAGGGGTTCGTCTTTAAGAGTTCAGAAGACTAAAATTTCCTCATTTCGTGGTTGATCCGGCAATGATATGCAGCCTCGGATGTTTCGTGAAATGAAAGCTGAGTTGGCTTCCGTGTGGAGCTCTTGTGGAAGGCTGGGGAACCTTGAACATTTATCGTCAAAGGGTAGTTTGTTTGATGTGTTTGACAAAAATGCTTCATGTGCGAAGGGAGTGCCAATGGATGAACCAAGCATGCAGGTACATTAGATAACCAGCTAGTCGATTAACTCTAAAATTAACGCCTAGCCGTTTATGCGTGCACAATAAATATACAGGAATGTGCTTCTGTATGGATAACTTAGCTCACTAGTTCACATGCCTAGAAAACTTAAGCAACATGCCCATGCTTTGCTCATAAAGCCATGACATGGGCTTAGCATTGTGCCCTGAATATGCTGCTTAAACTTAATACTAATAATTGCCTCCGTAGTAGTATGCTGAGGGCTGTCTGTTTTTTTGTTTTTTTTGGCCCCTTTCTGTCTTTCCTTCTTCCCTTTCTTGTTTTGTCCCCTCTCATGCCAAAAGAATATAGCGAATTTCCCACGGTTGCAAAGTTTGATTCTGTGGCTTGTTCGTTATCTGCAGGAACTTCTGCAGGCTGTTATACCATTCGATCTCTTGTTGGATAGGAGGAAAAGAAGTCTCTTGATCAATAGTCTGACAAAATCTTCTAATAGGGAAACAATACCTAAGGTTGTCAGGGATGCTGGAATAGCCTTAGCTTCTCTGGCAATTTGTGAGGAAATGCTTGAACGGGAGCTCCTCATATCGACTTCGTATGGTTTGCATCATTATTTTAGTTCTCATGCCCGTTATCATAATATAAGGGGAATGCATTCAACCCACATCTATTTGTAGTTCAGAGGATTTGATTCATGTTATGCTTTGGTCTATTGTGTCAGATATTAATGTTTTATCTAATATATCCACTTGCAGCTATGTACCAGGAATGGAAGTTACATTGTGCAGTCGGCTGAAAAGTTTGTACAGTATATACAGCAAGGTATAAACTTGTCTGTGCATTATGACAGTGATCTGAATAATTCTTTAGGTATACTTGTTACACTGGAGCATGTAGTGGCGCTCAATATAATGAAAATACACTGGTTGTTGACTTCAAACCAAAACTTTACATATGCCAGAGATATTATATGTTGTAACTGGTTCTATTTGGGGACCCATATGAACTTTGACTTACGATCGTCTAAGTTTGTGTTTATGTGAACTTTGAAAACCTAGTATATGAGCAGTGTAGAGCAAAAGCAGGCTTCATTGATTTTCAAATTCCCTCCATCCGGTTGTCATAGTGGACTCTGGTCCTGGTTTTTTGGCATCAGCTTCTACCATCCAGTCCTCCTGAAGTTTCGCTTTTCTTCTTCTATAGATGAAAAGAAAAGACATTGGAATTAGCAAAGTTTATGATGCCCGTGCATTAAGGGTGATTATAGGAGACAAAGATGGAGCTCTTCATGGACCTGCTGTTGGATGCTGCTACAATGTGCTTGAAATAGTGCACAGGTAGTTGACCTTCAACTCTTCCACTGTGTTGCTATGGTCTATATGATATGTCATAAAAAAAAATTATGACATGATATTTATCTTTATTATATAATGTGTTCTAAGTCTAAGGTTCTTCCTTTATCCTGCCTAGGCTATGGTCACCAATTGATGGTGAGCTTGATGATTATATTGTCAATCCAAAGCCTAGCGGCTATCAGGTTAGTCCTTCCTATCTAACATGAATATCTTTTGCAACCTTGTGGGAGTTCTTGAGCTCATGGTTCCGGCAAGTTTGAACTGTATAATCAGGCTGTTATTTTTAAAGTCGCTCTATGTCTCACAATTTCCTATCATCTCCACCTTTAGGACCTCTTTGACAATAAAGTTACAGCTACTTGTGCCCATACCAAATAAAATAAAGTAAAAGTTGCACCTATATGTGTGGGATCTCCAGAACCACAGGTTAACCTATAATATGTAACAAGCCCTGAGATCTTATATGTAATAAATATCTTTCATAAAACGGGACATGTTAATGATGCTGTATGTTTCTCTTAGAGTTCATGCCATAGCAAGAGAAACACCTATGAAATTAGAACATGGTCTTTCCTCCGGGATTCTTCTCATATGACTGTCAGGCCTTTTTCTAGATCTTCCTGTTATCTCT
>JAOVYX010019747.1:0-18050 GCA_035668315.1 Drosera spatulata | reverse complement strand
AATTCCTTCTCCATTTCTTCCCATGTTTGGATCCCAGGCCTTCCAGCGGTCTCATCATCGTTCACCCGATTACGCCATCAGAGCTTGGCATCCCCGACCTAGTACATGCTTGTGATCGTCACACGATCCATTTCTGGAATCCGAGCAGCCTTGAAGTACCGCTCCACGTCCCATAGGAAGTTTTCCAAGTCCGTTTCGAGCACCGCTAAAGGGCTTGGGTTCAGGCACCTTCACCTTCGAAGACACTCCGCTTGTCTCCGACACAGAACCAGGGACCGCTGTCATAGAGCGCTTCAACAGCACCACATCCGCGCCCATGGTCTTGAGTTCACTCTTGAACTTCGTCTTCAGACTTTGGATCACAGTCCGAAGTTCCCGGTCTTTGTCATTCAGTCCTGCTGCTATTGTTCTGATCTCATCGAGAACCGCAATCTTTTCCGCTTCAAGATCAGCGATCCTCTTCTGCAGATTCAACAACTCAATGCCCATGTCGTGGCACTGATTTGAGAGGCTATCATCCTCTTCGGTGATTCGCTGACCCACGAACTCCTCAATCGCGGACAAACGAACACCAAGTTCCGCAGTCGTCACCATGATTGCAGAAAACTCAGCCACGTTCTTCCCCCAAACAATGGCTCTGATACCAACTGTCACAGGGTCAAATTTTTCCCTTGGTAAGTTAGCGTGTTTTCGATCCTGCGCGGCTTGATTCTTGCGAACCAGTCAGCCTTACTGTCCCACGAGTTCAATGATCACCACAAATCAGAAACAAACCGAAGCACACAAGATTACAGGAATCAATCCCAACTTTATTGCAAACTCGTCTTTACAACAAAGAACCCTTTCAAGCCCAGGGTTGCAGGCTTGTTTACAGACCTGTGTTTACACTCTGCCACAAGGCAAATGATCTCACTCTATGTACAAAACATAACACATTCGTAGCCTTATATACAGACTCTGCCAGAGGCAGTTACAAGCCAACAAACATGCCTTTTCATGAATCAATACAACCCACAGACATGCCTAACTGCTCAGGAACAAAGGTAACTGCTCCACCTCCTCTGGAACATCTCTGTCACCACCTGGAGCATGCTTCTTCCCACAGAAACGTCCCCAGCTCATGTTTCCTTCTTTGTTAGCATTCCCTTCAAGGTTGCAGCATGATTCATTCCCATTGCCAAAGGTCTCGCTTGACACCGCCACCCCACGGTCCAAGCATTCGGCTAAGCATCGTTCAGCCGCGTTGATCATCCGACTTCGCATCACATCTTGTTTCTTGGCCACTACACCCAAGTATGATTCCAGCGTTCTTTGGCCACCATCAAACCAAGGTTCGTTTTCTAGCATTGCTGTCCAAGGTCACCACACCATAGACATGCTCAATGCCAAGGAGAACATGGAGAGTCAGGGCTCATGTCTTCGCTAAGCGTTTTGCCTTGCCTGCTCGAATCATCATCACAAGAAACATGCTACGCTGCCCGTCTGGCCCATGGATGTTTCAGAGTTATCATCACAATCAACATCTAAGTCCAAACGTCGCAACGCATCGATCATCACTGCTTCGCTTCAGTTGCCTCTCTTGAGGCCTCGCGCCCGCTGAAGCGTCCAAGCGCGAGACATCGCAACTCAAGGTAGTGAGGGGCTAACAGCAACCACCATCCCACTCTCATCATATCACATCATTAACGTTGCGAACATTATTCTTCACTTAATTTAGCTCGTGAATTCTTTCATTCACCATTATTCACATTATCCCAAAAATGGCTACAACAAATACGCACGCCTTGTTGAACAACACGACACCACCACCAGTAACCACTTCGATCAAGCACGCTGCCACCATCGCCTTGCTCCCTTCTACCAATAAATATGCTTCCACCGCCTTCATATCCTACGCCACGACTATATCCTCTCCCTCCTCCTCCCCCAAATCAATCCCAACATTGTCGTCCGATTCTCGAGGAGGCAACGCGAATAAATTTAGAATTGAATATGGATGGACAATGACGATTGAAGTTGGAGTGTTGATTCAGGGCGGAGATGGAGGGATTTGGGAGAGAGGAGAAGGGTTTGGGGGAGGTGGAGAGAAGGAGGAGGATCGACCCCTGTGTGGTGTAGATATGATAATGGTATGATGGCGGGTGAGGGTGAAGAGATAGTGTGGACATTTTTTATAAATTGGACAGTTTATTCTTCATTGTGCGAGACCCAATGGTATGGGAACTTTTACTGACTGTCATTGCAGAATGTTTACTGACTGTGAATGTCATCGTTTACAGATTACAATCAATGTCCATAAAAAGTAACTTGTCCGCATTCTACGCTAGTCACTGGTGGAAATAGCAACACTCTTGCGAACTGAATGTGGTATAATCCTCGTATGTGTAACTAGGCAACATCACACTGCAAATACTCCGCGATGAGATGGAGAGAAGTTAATAAAGAAACAACATAATGTCAAAACTAAACCAACAAGGCTACATGTCTGCAAATCAAACGGTCCAAACCTAAGGAATAATGATACAAAATCATGATTCATCAAGCATGGGAAATAGGAAGTTCAAGTCATACACAAGTGAACATACAACAACACCAATTCGCAACCCAGATGCTCTTATCATGCTCGGGAGGACGAGACATACACAATCTTGCCCTTGTTGTAACAAACGAAGAGACTATTTCCCGAACAAAAGTGAGCATACATGCTATCTATGGTTGCTCCATCTCACCTATCAGAGCACAGGAGTCCTTGAAAGGGTCAATTTTCCTCTGATACACCAACATTAGATGCAAAGCAATATGTCGGTGCCTATTAACAAATCTATCCAGGAAGCTTGACTCGACAGGAAATGCCACAGCAGATAGCGTCCAGTTCTTTTTTATCAATCCCTTCTGAACAAGAACATATATAACCGAACATCTAGGAATGATTCTTTCATCCAAGCTCTTTGTCAGAACAGCCGGACATTTAACAATTGCTTGGACTTGCAATCCCATTTTGCCTACAAGGAACTCCAAAACTCCCCTCAGTTTATTCTCGGATAAAAGCAGGCATTGCGGAGTCTTCTTGAATGCAGACATGATATCCTCCCGAGAGAAACCCCATTCCATATAGATCTCAGTGCAGCGATCTCTCATGGTTCTGTACGCAGGAGAGAACACATGCAATCCAAGTATGAATAAGGTTTTGGTCACGTCGAAAACAAGTGCCTTAACCTTATCCACACGACCTCGAAACTCATCTGGGTCACTAAGCAAATCAACCGGGAATGCTCCCACAAATGATGCCACTTTGGAGGAAGGAACTCCAATTTCTTTAAGAAGAGCGAGATTCGGAACAAGGTTCTTGTAACTCTTTTTTCTTAGAACAAAACTGAGACGCTTCATCGCAAGCACAACCTTCCTATCAGATTCCAACACATCCTTGAGCAACCAATTCAATGGAATGACGTAACCATCCAAGCCATGTCTCAAAAAACTAGATTTCACCAATAAATCTGGAAGATCTCGTTTCGTAAAACCTATAGAATAGAAGAACTCCAGTTTCGGCAAAAGGGTCTTTTTGGTACATATCAATATCCTGGGATCAGTATTTTCATCATCTTTGAATCCATGATCCCTCAAGAATGCAAGAATGGAGTCAGGCTTCTCAGGGCCATCAAACCTCAACCAATGCCCATATATGCGAAACACAGCGTCAGCGCGCTGCGGCGACAACCCACATGAGTTGATTAGATAAGAAACCAAGAAAGATTGATGTAACTCATCTTGTGTAGCAACTGATAATGCTGCTGCTGATGATGATGAAGACTTTGAAGAGAAGCACTTGGCCAATGAGAATGGAGAGTTATTGGATCAAATGGGTTTTGCTTGGATTGCTCAAAGGAACCCAAATTGAAATCAAGGGTTGCTCACAAATTGAAGGATTCATCACCAAGAGCCCTATCCAGCTTAGGGTTCCTGGTTAAGGGTACTGAGAGTGTTGGGGCCAAAGGAGCTGCTCAACCTCATGCACACACGTTTGTTTATCAAACAGATACTCCTCCCCACAAATTTTATTTTTACAATACTTATTTTTGATAGATAAATTTAGATTTTTTTTTTCTAACATCATTTTTAACCATATAAAATTTCTTTTCTGTTTATTTTAATTTTTAATCATATAAAATTTATTATACTAGGAAACGATGCAAAAAAATTAAAATATCTCAAAATAATAAAACAATATAAAATTTATGAGACAGAGATAAGAATGACCAGTGTTCACTTGTTTGTCACCGTAAATAGTTGCTCAACGGTCTCTTAGCAAAGGTGAAAGAGTCTCTAAAGTGTCTTCAAGATAGAAGATATTGTACAACGTTAATAGAAACCATTCAGATATTCCCATTACACATAACGTCGGAAAAGTACATGATAGTGTAGTTTGACTGATTTGATAAAAAAATATTTATAAATATTTATTATTAAGGGTTTGTTGAATTCGTGTCTAAACATAAATAAGGTTATATGTGATTATGAAGAATTCGACGATCATTATTTAGAGTTTGTGATTTTTTAAACTCAAAATCAAAAATAAAAAGGGAAAAAAAATCAACATAACCACCAACTTAAATTCATGATTATTGGATGTTGTTAGTGATAAATAAACTTATTTATATCAAACCACAAACTTATTTTTTCCTATTGTATTGTTAATGGTGATAAATTGTAATAGTTGATTGTGATATTATAAAATATAGTTTGACATTTGAGAAAGTAATACTTTTAAATTATTTTGTTTGGTACAAATATATTTTGATTTTTCCTTTAAAGAAAAAATAATTTCAAATTATCTATATCATAATGATTCTCATATTGTACGAGTAATTAAGTTAGGACGAAAATAACATAACCAAACCTAAAAATTTAGTGTCACATACCAAGTAAGAGCAAGTGCAACGACCAGCTATATATGAAGCTTTTGTCTAAATATAGCAATAATTCTCAAATTAATCACTCAAATAGGTTTGTTATTCAATGGCAAATTTGGCCTTTTGCCAAAGGAAAAAGTAATGCTGCAGTAAAAATAAAAATGAAAAGGTTTCAATTTTTTTTGAAAAAAAAAAACCCAAAAACCCTAACTAGCAACAAACCAGGAAAAAAGCTTTATCTTTTGTTTTGGTTGCGGCTAACCAGTAGCTACGATTGCGACGTCATTTTGTTGTTTATCAATTGGTTGACAAATTCGGCTACAAAAATAGCAAAGTCGAATTATAACAACTCATCAAATAGTGACAAAATCAAAATTAAAAAAAAAATTCAATATTATGATATGTTGTTTAATCTTGACCATTTTTTAGAAAACAATGTTAAAATATACTACTTTTTTCGTCCAATAATTTTTTACAACGGCACGCACTTTGAAGCATTCTTTTCTTATTCTTAACGAGTCAGAAAAATCTTAAACTGATTTAGAATTAAAGTTATAATTTAATCTATCATTAGTATCTCCTAATAATTTTATAAAAAATCATGTTTGGTCGTACTAAATTACACCTCAAACCCCTTGTTGTAAAAACTATGGGAGGGAGGGAGTAATATATTTAATATTGGAATGACTATTTCAAATATATTACATTACTCCTTCTGTCCCACATAAATTACAACACATTGCTAAAAATGAATGTCTTACTTAAATTACAACAATTCCCTAACTGGTAACCTTAAAATGGTTTATAGTTCAAAATACACCTATTTTATATCACATCAATTTTTTTTATTATTTTTTCACTCTCTATCCACTCACAGTTCTATTCATCCTACACCCACACACTCTCAAGGGCAATTAGATAGAAAAATCAAAAAGTCAATGCACTCCTTAATAATAATGTCAAATCAACAAATCGTAATTTATCTAAAACGAAAGGAGTATATTATAACAAATTTATACTATTTCTAAATAAAGTTTAACTATGTTTATACAAAAGTTCGAAAAGATGTGTCTGTTTTGGGTACTAAATGAAGGGGATAAGACTAATAGTCCCATTTAACTCCTTATCCCATATTTATTTGGATTTCTTGAATTTTTTGAAGGGTGGACTATAATCCCATCTAACTAATTTAATCCTCATATGAGGGATTAATTAGTGGAAAAAGGGAGATGTCACTAAATAATCCTAAGCAAACAAACACTACACAAGAGTTATCCCGATGTAAACAATATAAGAATAAATAATCACAGAATTATTAATCCGATAAACTAATAATCTTATGTAATCCCATTCTAAAACAAACACACCAAATTAATAGTATTGGGCTTGCTCTAACCATTCTTCACTCCCAAACTACCATAAACCCATTCCATTCCCCAAAACAAAACACACACAACAAAAAAAAAGAAAATTACTCAAAAAGCTCTGATTTCAATTCCTTTTACTCAACAAGCCACTATGTTTTTTTTTTTTTTTTTTACCCGTGAGGCTTTTTTTTTTTTTTTACATCTTATCGTTTCTATCCCTAGTTGTAAAAAGGGATGTTTTTTTTTTTTTTTGCTCAAATCCACGATTGAAATTGGTGTCCTTCTGCGTAAAAAAAAAAGATGATTTTTCTACCTATTTCAAAACGGATGATTTTCATTATTCAAGAAAAAAACTTAGAGTTCAAAACGAACTGAAAAAAACTGACGATGACGATGGGGTTAACCCCCGATTGATGAAGAATTGGAGACGATCTGACGACTCTGTTCTATTTCACTATCATTAATATTTATCATCAAACTATTTTCTTGAATCATAGTTGCAACATCTCACTGAAAACGACATGGATTCCGGCGTTGTCATTTTGGTATGTCGTTTTAAAGGAGAGTCGTTTCCTATCAAATATTTGACCGCGATTACGTTTGATGATTTTGTTGTAAAAGTTTCAATGAATTGGCCTCATATAATCAACAATGGTTTTCATTTTTTTTTACTCTATTCCGGGTCACGCAAGATATTTTTTAAAGAATCAAGGAGAGATTGAATCGATGTTCTTGTGGAGGCATTATCTCTAAGATATGTGGATGTTTTGGTCGAGTCTGCTATAACATCCTCGTCTTATCGTTCACTCATTGAGTTACAAATAGAGCAGCATCAACAAAATACATCATTGTTTCCTTACTCCCTTCTAACGAAGTAGGATTTCCTAAAACAGGTTTGTCTTTTTTGTCTTGTTTTGATCGTACGCCCATTATTGTCTAATTGCTTGCAATACTGATTGTACACCATTGTTCGAAGCTGATCAGCATTCTTTATTTTTATTCTTTTTATGTTTCTATAATTTTTGTCTGACAGGTGATGATGGTTTATTTATTCGTAGTCAAGGGCTTGATGTTAGATCTGATCGCATTAGTCTCGCATCAAATAAAGACATGCAAACTCTCCTGTCTTTGATGGCAAGGGAGGATGTAGACTCACCGAGCTTTGATTTGGAAGTTGGTGTTCCGTCGTAATTTTCGTCGACTATTAATAAGACACTTCTTTCTAGTAGTTGGTCCACGCTTATACGGGAGGTTGGTCAAGTGTTTAAAGGGGGCCGTGAACATTTCAAGGAAACTTTAGCTATGCATGCAATTGAACTTGATTTTCAGTACGTGTTTCAAAGGAATGGAATTAAGAGGATAAATGTTATTTGCAAGCTTGCAAGGTTTCTTTACGAGTTACGCAAGGTTCTCCATGAGGAACGTTGCATTAATTTTTTATCAGACTGAAACCTTGGGTTAGTAGATGCGATTCCAAGGATTTTTCTAAATCATCCTCATTTTTTCTGTTTGCATCATTGGAAGCAAAATCTTCGCAGCAAATACAGTGACACTACATACTCTCCTTCTTTTAGGGATCACTTGGAGGATTTATTTGGTCGTTGTGTTAAGACTTCGTCATAATTGGAGTGCTATCCTATGCTTGAGGAACTCAAGTTCCAAGGTAGTCCAATCATGGAGAGTTTCCTTAAAGGATTAACTCTCGAGAATTGGATCAATTATTTTGGCAGAGGACGACGTTATGGCGAGTTTACCTCTAATGCTGCAGAGTCCTTCAATGCTTGGTTGTTTGATGTTAGGGATCTACCTATTACCCAAATGGTTGACAGGATGCGACTGAAGCTTATGGTTTGGTTCGATAAATGATGAGAGAATCCGAAAAAATGGAGTGGGGATATGTGCCCCTCAATAATGAAGAAGATGAATATTCTAATGGGTTAATCACGTATGCTTAAAGTGATGAGATGTTCTTCATCCATTTACGAGGTGCAATCTCTACCATCTGCATGTGTGGACTTCAATATTAGGTCATGTTCATGTTATCAATGGCAGTTAAATGATTTCCCTTTCATTCATGTGGCAGCTGTTATTGTGCATTACTCATTGTCTATTGTAGAAGCACTTGATCCCTTTTACTCCGTTACGAGTTACAAGAAGACCTGTGAGTTATGTATCTATCCAGTTCCCTCATCTCTTATACAAGATGCTTCGTCACAGATTGAAAATTTTTTTTCGCCATCGTTCAGTAAACAACCAGGTCTTCCAAGGAAGAAGCGGTTCATATCAATAGGTGAGGTAGTACGAAGGATCAAGTGTTCAAGGTGTGGAAAGTTTGCAACGCATAACCGTACCACCTGTACTGAGCGTTTGTTATAGGTTATTGATTAAATTTGTATGTTGTTTCCAATTCTTTTTGCTTGATCATTAGTATGAAGGTTTTTGATTTTGTTTGAATGATAGTTTACAAGAATATGCACGTAGATGTATGGACTTAATTGGTTTTGTTCAGTTATTGTTATTTTTGTTATAGCCTGTGTCAGGAATGTGCAATCCCTCCACTTGTATAGATATTGATGAACACAATTTAGTAAGAAATTATGTATGTATTAGATGCTTGGAATGTAATGGTTAGTTAAGTAGTTGCAGACTAAGGCCGCAGATGCAGCAGAGTGCAGTTGGGTGCAGCAAAGCAACTGGGCACAGAAATGCAGTAGAGTGCGGACGATCTGAGTGGTGCAGACTACTAGAGGGACTAATATTTACATGCCAAAGATCAATCACATACAACAGCAAAAGGTCTCAGAGTTCTCATGATGTAGGACCCTTCCTATGTTCAAAGCTAGTTCCAGCAGCAAAGTGAGGGAACCATACCGCAGTGCTAGTATGCAAGCTGAAATGTGGAAGACTGAGTGCAGTGCTGGGTGCAGACGAAGCTACACTAGCAGGTTGAATAGATGAGGTCTGGAAGCTGTTGAGTGAGAGCTGAGTTGCAGCAGACTGGCTGCAATATTTGGTACAAGTGAAGTTGCAGAAAGGATGGATATGTAGACTGTGCAGCAGAGCCTACGCAGCCGAGCGTGCAGCAGAGGTTGACAACAGAGGTTGTAGCAGAGGATTGCAGTAGAGGTTGTGAAGCAGAAGCATGCAGTAGACCTGGTGCAAAGGTGATGTGTACTGGATCAGAAAAGGTGAAGCCAAGTTAATCTACTGTAGTAGAGGACAAAGCTATCACTATCAGATAGTATAGTCATGGGTTCTGGTTCCCTAAGCCTATAAAAAGAGACTTATAGCGCAGAGAACAAGGTTGACGAGTCTGAGAAAAGTTGAACATCATTTGAGAGCTTTCAAAAGAAGAAAAGCCTTGAAGACTCGCTGTGCGTGAGCTAAATCGAAGATTCAGGATTTGTGAAGAAGGTTTAATAGTCTGCAAGTGAAGAGCAACAACTACAGCAGAACACTATAAGATCTAGGTTCTTCATCTTTTAGCAAGTAAGATCATGTTGTAAAGGGGCAATCTTGTAAACCAGAAACAAGAACTAGTGAACCTCCTCTTACCTTGACTACACTGGTCATGACCAAGGGGAGACTGAACTAAACTTCTGTTAATTGATGGTAGTAGATGTCTGAACCAGTACAAAAATTCAGTGTCATTTATCGTTCCTAGAACTGTTAGTAAAGAACTTTAAGTCTAAAGAGACAAACTTTACAAATTTAAAATCTCAACTACAGAACTTTCGTAATACTACAGCAGACTAGCTGTACTGCACTGTCGGAAAATTTTTGAGATAACCTATTCACCCCCGACTTTCAAATGTCCATCCTGTTAGTGATAGTGTTTATACCCTTACTTCACAGGATAACCGTTCGACCTGTAATCTTGTTGAGAGCGTACAACTTTAAACTATTAGGCGTACCCCTCCTTTTTCGTAGAAAAGTTATTGTTCAATTGGTATTATTTTTGTTTTAACTTCTAATGTAGATGTTTGGACTTAATTGATTCTGTTCAGACATAATTATTTTTGTTTTAACTTGCAATGTACATCCTCTTAGTAATAGTGTTTGTACGCTTAGTTTATAGCATAATAGTATGATCTGTAATCTTGTTGACAGCGTACAACTTTTTACTATTAGGAATCCCCCCGTCATTTTTCGAAAAAAAGGTTTCTGTTAAGGAATGGTTGTCAAGATATCACTGAACTTATGGTTTTAATATATCAGGAATCTACCTATTATTCAAATGGTTTATCTATCCATTACTCACTTGGTTTTCAGGATACGACCAGAGCTCATGGTTTGGGTATTTGATGGATGTACTTATTACACCAAGGCGTACAACTTTTTAAACTTAAGGCGTACAACCTTTTTTTCCAGTATACCTTTGAACGTGTTTGATGTTGTTTACAACATGTTTCTATGTTTTGAATTTTTATGTATGATTTAGAGATACATGTTAGTACTTCATCTGAGTTTCTTAATATGATACATATGCGTACACCTTTTTCAAATAGGGATACAACTTGATTTCCAATTTCAAACAGGTTTTCAGAATTATAGTGCATCCAATTTCCATTTTCTGTGTTCAACAGCAATAGAGTCCAATGACTTGGAGTCGCCGATCGTTTGTTGCCGTCAGACAACATTGGGAATAAATACCACACTTTTGCTGAGTTCTTCTTAACCACTTCTTTGATGTTCATCTCTGCTATTCTTGCATATCTGTCATTAGTACGTCTGCGAAGATAATATGTTAGTATACACAGAATTCAGACGTACACGAAAACCTAACAGGAGTACTACAAAAAAAATTAAAATGTCAGTGCTTTGGATTACCCAGAATAGAGAATCGTATATCACAATTTCATTTTTCAGAGTTGAAGTCTTCAAAAAAATTGATGCGTATGAGTCCACAACATTGTTCCTTGCCATCCCTTCCTTAACGAGGGCGATGAGGCTGGCTATGTCAATTTTATTCCAGTTGGATTCAGCATTATCCGTCTATATGTACTCCCTGTAGAATCATACCATCTTAGAGGTTATAATTATGGATACTATGCATCGTCAAAGAATACATCAATATAAGACTACGAAAACTGACCCTTCTTTATGTGTTTCTAATATTTTCCTGAATTTATGATTCAGGGGAAGAGTCAGATGTTTCATAGTGTTTATCATCTCTTTCCAATTAATCATTCTCTTTTTTCCTTTACCGTAAGTATAGATGGATAGCCTCTTCTTGGTTCGTTCCTTTTCTTAATTCTCTGGATCATTGATTTTGGTGTAATGCCGCTTTCCTTTGGCTCTATTATCTCGATTTCCTAGTCAATCTCCACATCGTCTTTCTCCGTTGAGTCATTGTGATCACTACAAGGCACACATAATACTCCTGTATTATTACATGTCATATCAAAAGCTTATTTTGTTAACAAGGAAAAATTAGTTAAATGCATACCATTTATTCTCAGGAACCTTACATCGAATGCCCTCCAACTCTTCCAAAGATTTTCCCTCAACTATTCTTTTTAAAATATAGTTATCAACCACATAAGTGTCAATCTCTTCGTGTAGCTTTGCCAACTCTTCATCACGGTTCGAGTTTGCAAGTGATTCATGCATCCTTCTGTTGTCCTCAAGACATAGCCTCAAACTCTCAAGAAGTACAACATTCTGGACTTGTGTAGAAGTCAACAACTCGAACATTTTTTCTTCTTCCTCATTATTCTGCTCTGTTTCATGTGATATATCGTGATCCTGCTCCTGTCGGTTCTTTGCTTCCTTGATCATCTCCCGTATCTCTGTCTTCAGCGTATCTACTGTTTCTTGTCTTTCTATTACCTTTTCCTGTAATATTTTTATTTTTCTCTCGGTATCCACTGCTCTTTTTGTTGCAGCAAGAAGTGCATTTGTTTCTCTCCCTGTGCAGCGTTCAAAACAATCCAATAAACATATTGATCAATATAACAAAATTTAGGAAAATCTACATCACAAGTCAAATTTAACAAAGTTGTACCCTTTTCATTATCAGATTGGCCGTGCCAATCCAAATTCCCTCTCAAATCATTTAGCTCCTTCTGTATAATCTTCAGCTTCTCTTCGGTGGCTTTTCTCATTATTTTTTCCTTGATAGTTTTTCCTTTGTGCTTTGTAAGGCCAAATCCGTTGCCATAAAATCCTTCCTAGAGTTTTCCAGTTGAGATTCATGCCAACAAACAGCATCAACAAGCGCTTTTAGGGGTTCAGTATCAGACGACCTCTCCAGATCTTCTTCACCATCTTCATTGTTGCTTGTGTCCACAACCACCATATCCAACTGTGGAGAAGATTCCATGACATCCTCTAATATGTATAATATTTTTTTTAAAGGTTTTAATTCCATCATAATCCTCTGTTGTCATGCACAAAATAAGTAATCAATAGAAAATAATAACCAATCAGTTATGTAGGAGTACAATTTTCATGCATCAGTTCAACTGAAATTTATCATAGTACAGAGCTTGAATTTTTTATTATCATACTTTTTAATACAGGGGTACAAATACTTATGTATTGGGGTACAACTCTAGATAAAAGAACAAAAAAATATTTATTTCGTCAGCAGACTACCAAGAAGCATGCTGAAATATGTCTTGGTATATACATTGTTTTAAATTTTGCAAAGTCTCAGTCTTTAAATGTAGGGATACTACCTATAATGTTTTGGGGGTACAAATATGGATAGATTTTCAACAAGTTACTTACTTTGTCAGCAGCCTTGCATGAAGCATCCATGTCTTTTGGAAGATCTTTCAATTTTCATCTCGTATATCTAAGGATCACTTCGTTGTTTACAGGTGATATAGGACGCAAATGCTCACAGAGCCAATACTACAGTGTTTGAAAGAACTTGATTAATAATTATACAAACATTATATAATTATTGAAAAAAAAAAGTTGCTTACTGGTAAGAGTGGCACACATCCAGTTACATATGCGGGTGTATTGCATTTCGTCATCAGTGAATCAAACAACAAGGAAAAAAATATGAGTTGTCCAGTTGTACTTCATCAGTTGCTCCACATTCTCCATGTGGTTGAGGTAACTCCAATTGAGTGTCACTCGTCTCGAAGTGACAAAAAGTTATACCAACATGTATAGCATCATCAATCTCGTTACATCCTCGTAGTCTTCCTCCGTATCGCCTTTTGTTGTCTTATGCGAAGCTTCCGATATCTTCGTCATTGTCAGCTCCTTTCCCGTCTTTGATGCATTTTTCTTCAGCGGAAACCACTTTAGTACAAATCGAGATGATTCGTTGTGTTTTACATTCAAATCGATGGCCCTGTCCCCATCTACAATTCCAAATATAAGTTTCACGTCAAGAGCTGTAATGGTCACATTCTTTGCATTTACATCAAATGCTATGTGCTGAGGCTAAAATTTTTACATAATCGATTGGATTAGCAGGTCATTTTTCTTGCACATTTCAGGCTTCAAATGGCCTTCGATTACAGCTTCAATTAGAGACTAAAAAGGTGTTTTCTTGAGGTACACCTTGTGCTCCTCTTTCAAATTTAGCTTTTTTATTGTGATCACTGCAGTTCTTATATTTGATCGGTACTGTAGCTTTAATTACTTCACTGGTGTCGTCACTGCATATGATAATCAAACAATCATGAACAGGTGTGGTTTCATTGGAATCCAATGAAACCAATTGGATTATGAAATATAACATAACCACAGAATAACAGTATCAAATACATACATATTTATAATCAACAACCTTTCAGGAGTACTACATGATAAAAATTCATATTCAAACATTCATGCTACTATAGTCAGTAGTACATCAAAAACATCTAGATCGAGCTGTGCATCAAACTATAATTGTTGAATTTATTATAGCATCAAGTTACTAAAAATCAAACCATTCATACATGCATCTAATTTGCTTTATTTAAATCATCTTTCCGAATCTGTTCAAAAACTTATATCAAAACGTACAACTGAATTTTAGTAATTGACTCAAAATTTGACCAAAAATTGGTTAAAGGAATGCTAAAATTTCTAAACAAAGACACTACCCAAAAAATATGTTTGTTTTTTCAACTAATTCGTCATCTGAGATGTGATAAAAGTAAATCATAACGCGTACAACTTAACATACCAATCACAAAGTATAATTTATGAGTAATGACAACAATAATAAAAAAATCAAACCAATACCTTTCCTCCCTGTCTTCAACTTTGTTGATTTCAGAATACGTTTAGGGTTACATGTTTTTGTAAATTTCTTGGTTGTACCTTGTGCATGTCTACCTCTAGAGGTTGTACCCTTCGGACTTGCTTCTGGACTTCCTGAATCTGGAGTATTTGATGTCGTCCTTATCCCTAATTTCTGCAATTTTTTTCTCCCACGAGTTGTACTCATACTGTCCGACTTTACAGGAGTAATTGTAGCAATCGGATTCGACATTATACTTCTTGAAAGTTGTGAAATTGCTGCGCGACTCGAGTGTGCATTCTTGATTTTCGTCATGAGTTTTCCAGATCGTGGAGATTGTAGATGCTGAGAAGATTTGGGTAGATTTTATCTGTGAAGATGATTTCTTGTTGCAGGGAGGTTTCTCAGTGGAGATGATGGTGTATTGAAATTGTGAGGATGATTCGGATGATTGATTTCGTTCATTCAATTTAGGAAATTGTGTATTGAATGATAAAAGAAAATTAAATTATCTTATAGATAAATACAAAAATAAAGATAACCTAAACCCTAATCCATTCATTCCATCCCCTCACTGCAACTCCTCCCTTTCTCCTCCTCCTCCAATCTCCCCTTTCAATGCCCACCATTTTCACACAGTAAAACCCTCCCAAAACCCTAACCCTAACCCTAAATCCCTAATTCCAACCCCATCTTAATCACCACTACCATGTCGGCCTTATCCAGGGGCCTCATCTCCCGTCTCCGCGCGCTCCTCCCCCTCTCACACCCACCTCAAACCGCATCTATCTCGATCCATTGGAGAGGATTCAGCTCCGCCGTGGCAGAGGCGATAATGGAGGGGGAAGAGGGTGGAGGTGGGAATGGGGAGGGGGGAAGGGTGATTGTGGCGAAGAGCGGGGTGATGGGGGCGGAATCGAAGAGGACTGGGGCGATAGCGGTGAAGTGCGGGATGACAGTTTTGTGGGATAAGTGGGGGAAGAAGATTCCCACGACGGTGTTGTGGTTGGATGATAATGTTGTTTCGCAGGTCAAGACGATGGAGAAGGAAGGCTTCTTTGCTTTACAGGTGATGATTGGGATGCTGTTTGAGTGCTGAAATTATTGGATGATGGTTTTGGGGATGAATGTCGGGGGTTTTCGAGTTTGTGTTATGCGTTGGAACAGGTTTTCTTTGTTTTATTTTTCGAGGACACTCGGAAACTGTCTCTCTGTTGGGATAAGACTGTGTATACTTCGTCCTCATTGTCTAAGTTTGATTGGAAATATTGGGTGGTTGTTGTTGTTATGCGTTGGAACAGGTTGTGCGAGGCCATTCACATCAGAATGGTCTATCAGATTCTCTATTTTGCATAGTTAAAGCACACAATGTGGGGTAATAACTGTTCATCAGTATGGATTTTAGAGTTTGAAAAGAGATTGATGCAAACCATTTTTGCAGTCCTTTACATTGTCTAAGACACAAACATTCTCTGTTTTACTTAATCTAGTAAAAGTGTTTTAAGGCGAAAGAAAGAGCAAGGCAGTGTCATCCACATTAATAACTTGAGGGATTCATCTCGAAGGAGGAGGCGTGCCATTAGTACAATAGTATTGACTGGTTAATGCTGCACGGGTTCCTGCGGTCATGCCAAAAGCAACAATCTGGATCATCATAACTCTACACTGATGTTGTCCAAGTGGTTTAAGTGTTATGCCAGCTCAATATGATTGATCCGTCTAGAGGTAGTATACACTTGGGGCTCTTCTGACATCAGTAACCTTGGAGTATCTGGTTAAGTGTGTAGTTTAGCCCCATTTACATGTGCCTTTTTGAATAGGGAGAAGGGAGAGAGGAAGTTTGAGGGGTCAACATGGATGATTATGGATTATGGAACGAATTGTGTTTTTCGCCGTTTTGATGAATAGATCGGGTATAGTTGGTGAATCTATAGTGAACTTGAATGAGTTCAGGAAAAGAATGGGTTCAATAGTGGATAAGTGGTGTCATGGATTCAAAAACATTTGGTATCAATTATTCCGTTGTGGGTTCTCTATGTCATAAACAATACAAGTGGGTTAGGTAGATCCTCAGTGTAATCTCAACAAACATGATTTGGTCTAGTGTGGCCCTTTGTCCTAAGATTATCTAGTGCATATAATTGTTAAAGTTATTTATGTTGGGTTGTTGCAAGGAAAGCCTTCAGTCTATCAGTGTAATAGCCATTATAGTCTAACACTTCTTTAGAAAGGAAGCCAAATTTCAAATTTTGCTAGTTCTTTAGTTAAATGTTAAGACTGTTTCAGCAGATAGGTGATTGCCTGGTCTCCTTGCATATTAACTTTATGGTAGTTGGCAAGTTACTGTTTGAAACATTTGATTTCAGGTTTGCAGCTGCTTTTACTCGAGTAATTCTGGTTAAGGTTTTTCCCTGCGTTATCTAAAACATGAAAGGGCTGGTCTTTAGATGTTAATATTGGTTCATGGAAACGTTAGGTTGGTGCTGGGCAGAAAAAGGAAAAACATTTGACAAAACCCGAAGTAGGTCATTTTCGAGCTCAAGGTGTACCAATGAAGAGGAAGCTGAAGGAGTTCCCTGTGACCGAGGATGCACTTCTTCCTGTTGGTACATCGATTAGTGTTCGCCACTTCGTTCCAGGACAATATATTGATGTCACAGGGATCTCTAAAGGAAAAGGTTTTCAGGTGAATTGACAGGTCCTCTGTTTTTCCCAAGTATTTTTCTCATTTTTGTACCAATCTTGTGCCTTTTCACGTAATCTATGTAGCAGTTGTATGCTTTTAGAATAGCTTAGATGAATTCCATTTTTGAACTTAATCGATATTTCTTGGATCTTGAGTCCTCGTAAAATAGAAGTCAGATGCTCTTTTGTACATTTGATAATTCAGTCTAAAATATAATGGGGAGAAATAGATATATGTCATGACACATATAAACTTAAGTGTGTCTATTAAAATCAACGATCAAGATTAAAAAATGATTGTGGATGTGTTTGGGGATATGGATCAATATGATGATAGTGGACGTATTAATTATTGGATTTTCATCCCAAGATGTATCTTTCTATCATGTTTTAATCTTGGCTGTTGATTTTAAGTAGACACATCTAAATTTATGTGTGATATGATATATATTCATCAAATCCAATGTTACACGGGATCCATGACGATTTGATGATTCTGTTCTGATGCCAGGTAACTATTATATTGACTATTATATATGTAAAATAGATGTAGTAGTTTCAAATTCATTTTTTTTCGTCTTAGTACTGGATGATCTCACTAGGCATATATAAGATGAAGTACCATTGTGTTTATTTTTCGCTGATGATATTGCTCTGGTGGACGATACGAAAAAAGGGGTGAATGAAAAACTTGAAACTTGAAACTTGAAAGGAGGCGTTGGAAAGTAAGGGGTTAAGGATCAGTAGAACCAAGACAGTATTTATGAAATGTGTCTTTAATGAGAGTAGTCAAACAAATAGTAAGAATGTATTGTTGGGAACAGAGTCTCTCTCTAAAATGGATTCTTTCAAATATTTAGGTTCGATGCTACATAAGAATGGAGGAATTGA
>JAOVYX010019746.1:0-18053 GCA_035668315.1 Drosera spatulata | reverse complement strand
TTGTAAGGTGTTATGTACACATTTTCAAGAGAAGAAAATCTCTCTTTCTTCCTCTAATCTCTCTCTAAAATATTTTACTATTTTATTAATTCCGACAATTATCTTTCGAAGAAGTTAATCTGACGTAAACATTTCTGTTATAACAATATGCTCATTAACTCTCTTCTTTGGAATTTGAGTTTCGATTTTTACGAGAGAGGAATTCAAGCGATGCATATTCTTCATAGATTTTGGGAATTTTTCAATTTCCATTCATAGATTTTGGATGATAAATTATGAATCCTTCAAAAGTTTATGTAAAATCGTTGGGAAAAAGTTCTTAATTGACAGTCCATAACATCTTTTCGTGCCATTAAGATATACTCCCTTCCTCCCATATATTTTACAAAACATATATTTTGAGATATTTCGTTTTTATTTCTAATGACGCCAAACAAATTTAAATTTTCTATTTAAGATTAAAGTGCATAATTTAGTCGTTCATTTATATTTCACAATATTTTTTTTCAAAAAATAAGGTTATATTTTTCACAAAGATCACAAAATACATATCATTGTAATAATTTTGGGACGGAGGGATTACTAGATAGTATTGGGATCGCAACTTTTATTGATAAGATGCTCCCCTCCTGAAGACATCAAAAACCAATCTCTTTATATAAAATAATAATTAAATTTATATATATTATCATATTTATAAAAATATTTTTTTTATATTTTATATTTGATTGGATTATACGAATATGTTTCTTTTCCGTCGATGGAATTCCAACTTCCCATTGTCAAACAGGCACCAATAATGCTCCACATTGACAGCACAAAATTTTTGTCACAATCACTGATCACTCACTCCATTCCCCAAAACCCATACACATAAAAATAAAATCATCAGACACTTCAACCATCACATATAAAAACCGAATTGGACCACCCCATCACCAATATTACCCAACTTCACCAAATTGGACCCATTTACCCTTTGTCCAATCCCCTTGCACACTCTTATTGACATATTCTCCTCAACCCTTTCACAGGAAAAACATGCTGCTGATTCCTCTTCTCCTCCTCCTCCTCCTCCTCACAACCACCGCCACCATCATCGTCGCCACCACCACGATTGGTCCGTCGTCCCTCCGGCTGAGGTTCTACTCCGAGACGTGCCCGGAGGCAGAAGCCACGGTCAGGAGGGTGATCAAGGATGCCATGATTAGGGAGCCTAGGAGCGGTGCCTCTGTCATGCGCCTACAATTCCATGACTGCTTCGTCAATGCAATTACAAAAATACCCTTATGTTATTGGACGACTTATTTTGAGTTTCACTTGCATTTTAATCTAATCCCTGTGTGTTACAATTATGTTACATCGAAACTACGACTCATGTGCGTGTGTACTGCAGTTTTATTTGTTTCTCGTGTTTTTTATGATGGAGTGTTATTGTAGGGATGTGATGCATCGGTTTTGCTCGATGAGACGCCGGATATGCTCGGGGAGAAGCTCGGGCTATCGAACATAAATTCGTTGCGATCGTTCGAGGTGATAGACGAGGCGAAGGAGGCGTTGGAGAGGGTTTGCCCGCAGACTGTTTCCTGTGCTGATTTGGTCATCATGGCTGCAAGGGATGCTGTTGTTCTGGTTCGTTATTCTAGCTTATTTTCCACTTTTATTAAGAAATGATAGAGATGATTAGGTGGATTAAGGGACCATTTGACAGTGTCTCCGAAAAGAAAACACGTCCCATTACAGTTTAAATTATGTGCTTAACTGTTTATCAACACCTGAGCCGTTGGATTGGTTTCATATGCTGATTTAATGAAAATTTCCATTTCTGGATCAAGTCGGAAAAAACCCACGAGCTAGACAAAGATTTCTTGACACATGTTTCCTTCATCTACTGGACTCAGAATTGGAGACATGTTTAACTTGAAATAAGTTCTTAGCCACTCAGATCAAGGAATCGTTGGTGTCCCATACTCTTATTTTTCCAAGGCCTAAGGTGTCATTCTACTTTTGACAGAGTGGATCAAGATATTAATGGGGTATTAAATCTTCAATGTTGAAATTTCAACCCAGTTAGGATCCCAATAGTACTCTTTTTCCTTCCTTTTGCTATGATTTCAAAGACACCTAGTATCGTACAGTCAAAAGAGCACAACTTTTTTGTCAAAAGGGATCAATAAGACACTGCACACATTTTACTTGGTCAGTGACAACAGTCGCACACAATATGTATCATATTGTGATTAAGCCTAAGTTTCAGATGGAAGTGTGCATGAGACAGTGGTGTAGTGATCATTCCTCAGGTAACAATGTGACGCTTGATTAACCTTCGGTTATCATGTTAACAGAGTGGAGGGCCAGATTGGGACGTGAAGCTAGGGAGGAAGGACAGCCTAATGGCGAGCCAAGAGGATTCCGACAACATCATGCCGAGTCCAAGGGCCAATGCAAGCTACCTCGTCGACCTCTTCCACAGGTTTAACCTCTCCGTTAAGGACCTTGTGGCCCTCTCGGGTTCCCACTCTATCGGAGAAGGCCGTTGCTTCTCTATTGTCTTTCGACTTTACAACCAATCCGGATCAGGCAAGCCTGACCCCGAGATGGATCCTACGTATAGGAAGAAACTCGACAGGTTGTGTCCGATCACAGGAGACCAGAATGTGACAGGAGGACTAGACACGACACCTACATTGTTTGATAACCAGTACTTCGAGGACTTGGTGCTCAAGAAAGGTTTTCTGAATTCGGATCAGACGCTGCACACGTTCGAGGAGACGAGGGCGTGGGTGGAGAAGTTCAGCGAGGATCAAGGTGCATTTTTCGAAGCTTTTGTCGAGGGGATGGTGAAGATGGGTGATCTGCAATCCGGTAGACCAGGTGAGATCAGAAGGAACTGTAGGGTGGTTAATAAGCCACAGATTGCTCACTGGGATTTTTGAAAGTAGTGGGTGCTTATGGTTAGTTTGATATAGAACAGATGATGCTAATATGATCATTGATTAAGCAGTGAACTAGATGGGTATCGAAATTCAGGCCTCGGTATTGGTTAGGATTGCGAGCTTGATGTCTATGATAAGTGTTGTATGTGAACAAGCCTTATGCATACTAGAGAAGCAATGTAAGTTAACAAACTATTCTAATTACTCTCACAGGCGACTGAACACAAGTGTGAAGCATATTTTAACGTGACGACTAACAAGAATATCGTTTAAGGCTTTGAAATGTGGACATGTACTGACTATAACACTTTCTTACTGAGATACCAGCTTTACGAAAAGTTCAAGTCTATGATAAGGGAGACATGAGAATCATATGATGAGACGACACGTAACAACCAGCGGTTGATCTAGGTTTGAGATCGAGACTCGGGAGGACAAGAGAGCGGGACACCGTGACAACTTTAGAAAGCAAAAAAAGGGACTGCGTGGTCCGTGTGATAGCTACAGACCCTCCTTCATGTTTCCACATCTTTGGTGCACCAAGAGTTGTTAAGATCATAATCAAGCCAGAAATGTAACAAGCATAAAAGAAACAGCTTGAGAAAGTCACAGCAAGAAATAGAAAAGGCCAAGCACATTTCAATTTTAGACGGAATAAATCACTATTATTTCTTTCAGAAGCATCACTTGAACTATCCAAAAAACCGAACGATCCTCTAATAATATGGTCTTACATCCTCGTCCAGCATCGATCGTTTCTGATGATCAATGACATACGTACCACCATGAACAAGGTAGTATCGAAATATGACACCTGAAGAAATCCTTAAAATTTACGCGGCAGCTAACTTATTGGGTCTTCATAACATTAAAAAACTTCCGGTAACTGTAGTCATGCCACACTTAGTGTTAATCTCACTCGCTCAATCTCACCGCTTCCTCATCATAAAGGGTGTCCTGAGTATGACGGGATTGGCTGCCAGTGACGCTGGATGGTATCTCGGCCGTCTCCTATCCATTAAGCAGAACAGAAGCTGCAGGCTTTTTTTTATCTTGTCACGGGACCAAGGTTGCACAGGTACGTTAGGACCATTCTCTCATGCACTTAGGAGTTTATGCTAAAAGGATCCATGTGAGGTGCATCATGTACAATAACTGCATCTTTGTGCAAAAGTTTCCCTCCAAAAGCTAGACTCCTATTCTTTTCACCATATCAAAATGTTGAACGGTACCAACTAGTAACTGTTTGGACGTATAATGCAAGTATACGTGTAATTCATGAATAGAGTGGAGAGTACAAAAGTATCGATTCCACAGGAACAATAGAAACTAAACACTATAATAGACACCTTATCTAAATTTGAGTTAATCAAAATTTTGGATTTTGTTTTCCTTGTACGCACACACACAAGTGATTTTAAAGTACTTTAAGATGAAGGAAATAAGTTTAAATTAACAAAGTATTTTGATAATTAAATGGCTTGAGGTGACGAATTTGTTTATCAATTCATCAACTTCTAATGAGTTAATATTTTAGAGTTATCAATTTAATCTTTCCGATCGTATTATCAAATTTTCTTATATGCACCTCCGTCGAGGTTACACAAACATCTTCTTAAGCTAAAACATGTGACAATGAAGATTGCACAATTTAGAATAAGAAGTCATTAAGCATCAAAACATAAAAAGCACATAATTAACATAAATATGTCTATTTAATGTCAATTATGCTAATGTCGTCGGTTTCTTTAGATATTAGTCTTCCTTTAAGTTTAACTAACACTTATATATTCTGTAATTTTTATAAATCACAAAATTCTGTAATCATAACAACATCATGTATAGGATTAAATCACCAATTACAAGATTTATTTTCATATATATTAATTAAATTCATCTTAGAGCTAGGTGGATCATTTATCAAATTTCGGGTTTTGTTAAAGGCAACAAAAAGGTCTCTTATTTCTAAATAAATTCTCTAGACCTTTCAAGTGTTTACAAGTTGATTTTTAACAGCTTAAGGATACATGTTACCATTTTATCCTTATCTTGAAATTCTAAAATAAGGTTACTTGTTCAATGACTCTAGATCTTGTAATATTTGACTCTTCTTAACTCCTTATTGGTTAAATCACATGAAAAACTTCATCATCATCTCAAGTATAAAAGGTTTAGCTCATGACAAAAATGAGACAAATACACTTAAATTTATAGAGTAAACTATACATGATTATTAGTTTCAAATATCAAGTCACTTTAAAAATAGACAAATACATAACTTAATAACAAAATAATTTCATTAAACTTTATAACAACAAAGTAGCTTCAAGTGTGCATGTAAGGGATTTTCCAACCAAAGCAATCCAAGACGAGGAAGAAACTCAAGTGTAAAGTTGTCTCTAGCAAGACCGGCTCCTCTCAATATGATCTGGTTTAGTTTGATAAATTATTGAAATGGTATATGCAATCCTTACTCCTAATCTTCTCCTTTCCTCTGGTTGCTTAAGGGGAACTATAAAAATAATGGACAAAAAAAATAGTAGAGAAAAACAAAGACTGATGAAGAGATAAAATAGTAAGTCCATTTTATGCTATTTCTTCTTTATTAACACATATTGATTTGATTTTTTACATTTTTTCCTTACTTGCACGAATCTCCCTCTTTTAACAAGACAAAATGTCCATGTTTATATATTATTGGTGTTTCAAATCATCACAAGACAAGGGACCCTCACAATTAAAGATAATATATGATTGAGTTGATTAGAAAAAAAAGTTCAAGATGATCACTTTGTTTTTTCAATAATACTCAAAACACTCCAACAACTAATTAAAGTAATAAAATAGCTTAAGACGACACGAAAATTTATTTGAATATACGAAAACGCATCTAAATTCAAATATAAAATAATATAAATAAATGATATAAATGTTACTTATCACACCCAACACTAACATTTTGGCCGTCCCGAGCAAAACAAAAAAGAAGATGATGTGAAGTGTGCTTCTTAGATCAGTATATTCATCTTGGACTAACTCTATCGCCGATAAACCAAAAAATGAATCCAGCAGTCTGAAACATGACATGAAATGCAGCATTCACAATGCGATCACTTTTCACTCGACCAAAGCAACAGACTGAACAGAAGCATATAGCAGCAAGCAGCAAAAGTTCATTAGCCGAAGTGTAGGCAAGTAAAAATGTTTCAGCAACTCGAAATTGTGATACCAGGATCCAATGAGCGAAGTTGGGTACCTTAAGGGGATGCATGAAGGTGACCAGAAACGTGACCTCAAGACTTCAGCGAACTTCGTGGAGAAGTGATGGGTTGAAAAAAGCTGCAACAGCAGATGGTTTTGAAGCAACGTTCATGCTGATACTTGAACGGATTGATGGGCGAAGCGCTTTTGCCACTAAAACATGCACCAACTGGGAATTTGCTTTTGCTAAAAACATAAGGCAATAGATGGACAAATCATTAAACATGCTAAACGTAAACATCGCTTATCTTACCCCATCCAAACCAAAAAGCATATTTGCCACTTACCAAGAACACTACTTTTGATAACAGAGTTCCCGACTTCGACCACAAAGCGCTCGCTCAATCACAAGAGATTCTGCAACTCAGATACATCACAATCGGTTTGGCTGCCTCAGTCATTGCAAGGAAAAACGTTGATTTATTTCTAGTCACCGCGTCTTCGTAAATCACATCATGTTCAATTCAACACAGAAACCAAAATTATCAAATGGAAACACCAGATTCCAGAAACTCATAAAATACTGAAGAATGTATATTGGAAGACACATATAGTTCGGACAAAATCGATCACAATGATAGCCACTTCTCAATGAGTCAAAATACTTTCATTGTACAAATCGTTATTCTCCTAATAACACACAGGAATCCAGATTCCAAATCACAAAAAATTCAAGTGGAATTCAATTCATAGATTCATAATCCATGACGAAATCCCCACTTGCCTCCATATCATCTACCATATCAATATCTGCTTCAGGGTCGTCCAGATCCAAGCTGCCACCGATCCAAAACCCCGCCAACTTTCAGTCCTTGACCACCAGGAGTGCGCGCCTCTTGAATAATGGCACAGATTCCTTCAAGACTTTGGGATGAATTCACCGAATCATTAGTCTTCGATGTCTGTTTATGATAACCTCCCATGGACCCTCGCAATAAGTTTTTAAGGAACCAGGGGTGTAACTTGATTTCTTCTATGGTTATCCTCTAAATTTTGAAGGAACAGTTTGCACCAGAACAGATTTGTCAATGCAGTAAGAATTGAAGGAAACAGACTCCAACCTATTCGGGGTTGGCGACAAATATTTGAGACAGAAGACGCCTGCAATCATGTGAAACTCGGATATAATCCGGAATGGAGTAACTAGCACTTAGTATCCGCTGCCAAAACCCAATAGAAGAAAGGATAAAAGACTTAATACCAACCAAAATTTTACCAAGAAATGAGGAGACCTCCTAACAAAAATTTCATAATATTCCTATAAAGGTTAATAAAGTATCAACACTTCCATGATATGCGTATTCTGAGATGATTTTGACAATTGCGTTACGAAGGAAAAACTTGCCAATTCAGTTATGTAATTTTAGGTGGTGATATGCCAAAAGCATTAGTATAAACGGGCTAATTCTCATACCCCAATGGTCTTCTTAAAATTTCTAGGATCATCTGGATCTTCAAATGGGTAAGCGCCAATGAGCATGGCATATAGAGTGACCCCACAAGACCATACATCTGCAATCTACAACGCTAAGTGATCAATAACGGTAGAAGAACCTTCAGCAAAACAAACATGAGATCAAACACAGAAGAGAACAATGATTTGCGTTCCCAATACCTTTCCATCATATTCTTTTCTTGACAGAACCTCTGGTGCAATGTAGGCCGGTGTTCCTACAGTAGATTTTGGCTGAGAATGCAACACCATACTTAAAAAAGTATCCATACTGAAGATTGAGAGACGCATTAAGGAAATGGCAACCACCAAAACACAACTCAAATTTAAATATAAGCTTCTACAAAAAAGGAAGGAGAAGATCTTTGCCTTTGAATATCCAAAGTCGCAAATTTTGAGATGAGGCTCTGAGCTCCCATCTAGAAGTGTGTTTTCCAGCTTAAGATCTCTGTGGCAAATTTCCTGTAACAAAAACCTCTGAGGAATAACTCATGCAAGAGAGTAGGGAAAGGCCTGAATATATACAGTCAGCAAAAAACTTACCATCGAATGACAATAACTCACTCCGGATATCAGCTGTTGGGAAAAAAATATCTTGCCTGGACAAAGGAACATTGAAAAAAACTATCAGATTTTAACCTAGATACTAACATGAAGGAACGGAAGTTCATGCCTAATAGACAAAAACAGGGGTAACTTGTTACATGTTATACGAAGAACTAGCAAAAGAAACCGAATGAATCATAGTATAGTCAGTAACTGCCTGACAAATATTAAGTTACAATACTTGCAATTAAGGTAAATTGCAATTCTCTACTGTGGACTTTGATGCGGAAGCATAACTTATATGTCCTGTGTTTTCTCTTTTAACTCAAGTAGCAAGTACAAAAGCACAAATGTAAAGATTAATCAGCATCAGATGCAAAGATAAGAAGGATCCTACAAATGTGACACACTTGGACTATAAGCAGTGAAGTAAATCCGAATGCATAGAAATTGTAAGTAATCAATTCAGCACTATGTTGTTCGAGCACATGATACCTCATCTTCGCTGAATCTTCCAGCTATGCATATTCTTTCAAAAAGCTCTCCTCCAGCGGCATATTCCATGACAATAAGCCAAGTGAGTGGGTGTAAGAAAGACCTTCAATGATCAAGCACCATAAGATTCATACGAAAGAACAAAGAGCACTTGGTCTGAGGCTTCTAGTGGACCTCTTTGTTTGGATTTCTTCTTTCAAGTGCCAAAATTGCATTCTCATCGTCCATAGAGGCAGCAGTAAAGGATTGAAAACTATGAAAATGCCCTTCAGCGGAAAATTTGGAACATAGGCTCCTCACCACCTAATGTTTGATGACAACTGGATAGGGACAATACTCATGCTTCTAGCTCATTACTGTTAAAAGATTATGACATGCTTTATTTGCGTTGACTTACAATTACAGAACATCCAAAGCATACCTGTATGAAAGATGTTAGTGGTTCATTGGTGAATATGATCGTGATCAGCATTTCGCAAGTACAAAAACATTCAATGGTTATTACCTTTGTGAATATGATGGAGCAAAGGATTTTCTGAGTACAATACCGCTCGAAGGACCGAAGGTTGATAAACAGGCTAATGGACTCAGTTAAGAGAAGACAAATGTATTCTACTAGATGCTTTGGGGATCCTGGAGAAATATAAGAGAGTAAGAGCCTTTGTTTCTTATTATTTATTTTTTTAATTGATTGATGAAACAAAACGGTTAGATATCACTTTTATTTTTCATTTTCTGTTTTCTGTTTTTTTTTTTAAACGGATAAAACATAAACAAAAAATCAAAAATCAAAAATCATGATTTTCTATTTCTATTTCTTGTTTCATATGAGTACAATATGCAAGATTCTTTTACACAAATTAATTTTATTTTATAAAGTGATTTTGATTTTCTTTATTGATTTTTCGTTTCTTTTACAGATTTTAGTTTCTTTATTGGTTTTGCTGTTTCCCCACTCGATTTCTCCCTCGCAAGCTTAGCAACCCCAAAATTCCCAGCACCCAACTCCTTGATAATCTCATACCTCTCCATCTCTGATCTCCTCCTCCTCAAACCACACACCCAAACTCAATCATTTCACTAAAAACACAACTTCCCCTCTTTGAGGTGTTTCGTCGAACACCTTCTGTGCATTAACGAATCCTCCAAGAAACCCCAACAGCGCACAATAAATCCAATTGGGTTTATCGTTATCGTGTCGTGGGCATGATTGGAGACACGTGGAGGGAGATCAGAGGATGGGAAGTCAATGGTGAATTATATGTGACCAACGGCACCGACCATTGTACAAAACCCACATCGACAATCGTTGTCTTGTCATTTACACGTCTGGCCTTAAAAGGGGGGGTTTCGTGGAAGGGAAAGATGACGATTCGATTGCCTAAAGGATGGGGAAAATGGAGGTTGAATGTTGAGGGACAGTGGTTTGGTGGGCGACGTGCCTGCTATGCATTGCCGGGTAATTTGGATTTCCTTTTCTTTTTTTGGTAAGGAAGTGGACAATATTTGATATTAAAAGAGCCTTATTAATGATTATCTTCATCTGAATTTATATATAATTGTTTGATTCGATATAAAATTTTATATAATATATTAAGATTTTATAAATTTTGATGAAAAAATATTTTTTTAATAATGGGATTAATTTAACAGTTGAGATAAAAAATAGTTGAATACATTATAACAGATAATAATTATTTTATTAAAATTAAAAAGATTATAAATAAATTAAAACAGTTTAATAAAAAAAATATTTATATTGAACAGAAAAAATATTTTAAAAAAACTTTTCATAATAGGCAAAGGAGTGTTAATTTTAAAGTGTCAGTGTGTTTTTAAAGGGACGAAAGGATTATTAATTTTCATATAGTTTATTATACTGTCCTTCTGGTTAGTAGTGATACCTAAGATGAGCTTATCAACTGTACTGTAACAAAAGACAACGACGATTTGGTATTTTGGTGAAAAATTTCTTAAAATGTTGCCATCAATATGGGATGGAGGAAATAATCATTTTTTCAATCTTGTGGTCATAGGTTAGAAATTGCACTGTTTTACAACAATAATAAAATTAGAGAAAAGCAAACAATAATAATACAACGATCTGCATGCTAAGAGCTTAGGCTAACCTAACAATTTACAGCTTGCTTATGCTGACCAACAATTCGGTGGTCATTCACCCTACAATAGCCATATAACGATTTCGTATATACTACAATGAACAGGATATCGTTATCACGAACAACATAACGTGAGAATTTATACAAGATAAGCTAGACTCAATACGATATGAACAGATGACGTAACACGATATGAACAAGTGAAAACCTTGACAAAAATTGATAAGCAGAATCCATGGCAGGCTCGGGCTAACCAAAGAATGTACATGATGCTTAGGCCGATATACTTAGATCGAGACTTCCTTTGGGCTTAGGTTGTTGCTGTTTTTTCTTCTCAAGAGATCGCCAAATCTCCTAAGCAAAACCCTCTTCTTAGTCTGAGAACCTTTGTAGATCTCCATGTCGTCGAAATGAGGCACCTCTTCCTGCTCCAACACGCCAGCCTGATCCATATCCTCTGTGTTAGCAGACGACGTCCTTCTGTGATGAGGCGCCTTAGGCGGTGGTTCCACGAGATCAAATATGGAATCTGTTAGAGCGTCGTCCGTGTCCAAGTCATGATCTTCTGAGTCTTTAGGCCTAGAACTCATCCCAGGAACCGCGAGGATAAGATCCTTTAGATCCAATGATAGTCTCCTAGTTTTATGATGTTGTTCCTTATCTGACTTCTTCGCTTCTTTTTCTTCGGCTGGTTTCGGGTCTTTCTTTGATGATGATGGAACGAGGCGCTTCAGCTCTTTTATGTTCTCGTTAGCTGCCGCTTCATTGATCTTGAGGCACTCGTTCTCGTGAGCTAGCGCGACCAATGCTTTGTCCTTCTCGGCGAGGGAATCCTTGAGGTTGGAATTCTCTTCTTTTGCTATCGAAGCTGCCTCTTTTGCCACGTTGGCTTCGTTGAGAGCCTGCTTCATGATGTCCCTCAGCTTCTGGTTTTCGTCTCTGGCTTTGTCCTTAATTGCCTCGGCCTCAACCAATGACTCTTTCAATCTCTTATTCTCTTCTTCTGCAGTCTTCTTTTCGTCTTCAGCCTTCTTTATGCACTTCACTAACTCCGTCTCCTTCTCGTTCCATGCCGAAAGTGTCTCCTCTGCCTCTAATCTCAGCCTCTCCGCGGTGTTATTTAACCTATCGTTTTCCTTCTTTGTCTCGCTCAAGAGGGTTTTGTAGTTCTCCTCCGAAGTCACGATCATGCATTTCAATTTTTCCGCTTCTTCCTTCACAATCTGGAGCTGCTCTTCCGTGGCAGACAGTTTGTCCTTTGTTTGAGTTGCTTCTGTTGCCACCTCCTTCAGCGCCATCGCCAAGTCATCCATTGCACGCTTGCTCTTCTCCTCAGCCTCCGTGGCCAGCCTCAACTCGTGCTTGAGCGAGCCCATCTCGTCGAGCAAACTTTGTGCTCTTGATAAGCCGGCTTTCTCGCCTTCCAAGGCCAAAGCTAGATTATCCCTTTCTTCAAGAAGTTCTGAATTGAGCCTTTCAATTTCCTCTCCCATAGCTTTAGCATTTTCCTCGGATTCCTTCAACTTCTCTTGAAGTTCCGAATTCTCCTGCTTGTATTTCTCAAGCAAGGCCGTGAGTTCCTTGAGTTGGTTCGTCTGTCCACCGTATGTTTCCTTCGTTCTCTCTATATCGGCCTCAAGTTCCCTGACACGGTTTGCAGTATCAGATAGCGAAGTCGCGGTCTCAGCCATTGAGGATTGCAAGGAAGTGACATTGTGTTCCATAGATTTCATTTTCTCCGTTTCAGATTTCGATGCCTCGTTGGGCCTATCGTCGATCTTCAGCTCTCTGTTCACGTTGGAATCTGACTCATCGTTCATGACACTACTGGCGTCAGCGAACTCCTCGTCCTCTCTTCTCATTTGCTGCTGCATGACTAATCTGATTCAATGATGAGAGAACACAAAAATAATAGCAGCGTCTTTTCAGCATGGAACTCAAATCTCCTAATAAGCATCAAGTAAAAGGCTCCAACAGATCATTCATACAAAAGCATATCTAATCGCGCATATGTTCTCTAAGGAAGATTCTTTATTCGCGTCCTTGTACCTTTGATAATTGCTCAAACTTGCATTGAATGAGCTCGTGAAGGGAGGTGAATCCGTTCCCTTTGGTTTGTGGATGATCTGCCATAGTTTCATATTCACCCGAAGCAACGAGTAGTTTTGATCACAGCTCGGAAACTAGATATAACAGAAACCAAGCCAAGGATTGAAACTGTACCTGCAAAAGCCAGGCGATCGGTCCCTAATCCAAGAGCAACAAGATGAAGGGTACTTTTCTGCTTGTCTTGAATATGCAGGATCAAAGATCATCAAGAAGATTAAGAAAGAGATAAATGTTGCGCAAAAAAGATGCTTTAAAATTGTGAACGGAAGGGCGGTGGAAAATGTTTAAAGGTTACCAAAAGGCAAAAAGTCTAAAAATAAGGAATGCTGAAACATGAGGAGAACAGGTCAGGAATCTTCGCCATATTTGGAAGAAGATTAAATAATGAGAGGAAGAAACATTAGCATCACCAGAAACCGCTGAGTTGATACCATCGGAGTCATTGGATAAAACGTAAGGGAGTAGGTATGGCGTGCTTTGACCAAATTGTGCTGCAATGAAAATCATGAAACTATTTTCCCGAGAGGTTCACATTTCAGTAAACCAGGCGAGGAATATTAATGATAATTATCGTCTGCTACAACTCCATCGACATAATCAACAGGTTGGCCAATGCATGAACACGCTTACACTCACATCGACAATAAACCACCACATAAACATACAAGTGAACGACTACACGGTTAAGTTCAGCGGTATAAGGTTATAAGGGCACGGGCAATGGAAAACAAAGATCATACCAATAGCCAAGAATGAGCTGAACAGATGGGACGTGGTCTTTTCCCTTGATATGTAACCATGAGAAAAGACCACGAAAGTATTCATGAATTCTACTACGCTTGAAGTGTACCAATGAAGTCGACAGATCCCGCAAGACAACGATTAGAAAGACTTTCGTAAGAAACGGCTAAACTTGATTAAACCAAACTCGTTGCACACATTAGTGTGTCAAACTAGAAGCAACAACAGAATACTAGAGCTATTAATCGTCTTTGAACAAGAGCAAAAGAATCCACGAATCCCAGACAACACCACATCAAAGTCTGCTCAGGTTCCCCCATCTACTACAAACACCACATCCATACACTACTACTACAACAGCATCACATGTAACTACACCGATCCATGTCCAACGCCTTAAGCACGCTCGCCCCTGATCCTCCTCGCCAGCTGAATATCCTTGGGCATGATGGTCACGCGCTTGGCATGGATGGCGCAGAGGTTGGTGTCCTCGAACAGACCCACGAGGTACGCCTCCGCCGCCTCCTGGAGAGCGAGCACAGCGTGGCTCTGGAAACGGAGATCGGTCTTGAAGTCCTGGGCGATCTCGCGGACGAGCCTCTGGAATGGGAGTTTCCTTATCAGAAGCTCAGTGCTCTTCTGGTACTTGCGGATCTCACTGCAATCACACAAACAAAGAAAGCACGTTATTATCAATTTCATCTAGAAGCATGACGAATTCAAGTCCCGGATTGATTGGTGCATACCGAAGAGCGACGGTACCAGGGCGGTATCTGTGAGGCTTCTTCACACCACCGGTGGTCGGGGCAGACTTGCGAGCAGCCTACAACATTGAAGGAATACCAGTTCAGCAAACAACAATTGAAAGACAAAGGCCGATTGATGATGATGATATAGCTAGATGTATACCTTGGTGGCCAATTGCTTCCTTGGGGCCTTTCCTCCAGTTGACTTACGAGCAGTTTGCTTGGTACGAGCCATCTGTCAATGGAACCAAGAAAATAAACATTCAGATAACATAGAAAAATTAAGAAAGCCGTATAATCAAAGACATCTTGCATCAAATGTTTGAAGGAAGAGCGCAGTCCGACGAAAACTGGAAAAGAACAATAAAAAAAACAAGCATGAACAAAGTACTCCATCCGAAATTTCAACCGGTTGATTTCGAAGAATAATTATCGAAATTGAAGATCACACACGATCAATTCACCTACGATGAAATGATTTCACATCATCGAATCGAAACCACAAAACACCAAAACAGCAGTCGATCGAGAATTTTCCAAAATTCAGCATCAATTCGCCGAAGAAACCAAGAATTCAATCCCTAAACCTAGAAATCACTAATTCAATTCGATAAAGAGAGTTCACAGAAACACATCGATCGAACAATTTCGCACTCAATTCCTAGCACCTAACACATCAAGATCCACACAATTCAAAACCCAAGAAAAACCACAACCTAATCCCAATTCCCAATCGCAAACCCTAACAAATCGAACTGCGATCACAGATCTCGAATCAAATCCCCAAATCTCATTCAAAAACAAAATTCACAAGGCTCACAACATACCTCGATTGATCAGAGAGAATAGAAATCGAATCGCCGAGAACTTGGAGAGAGAAACTTCGATGGCCGACTTCGAATCAAATCGAATTTCACCACGAAGAGAGAGAGAAAATCACCACAGTTACGACTCTACTGTCTATATATAAAGGGCGAGAGAGAATCGGCGGGGTGGAATGATGATTGATCCGACGGCTGACATTGTCTGTGACTGTGCTTTTTACTGCGGTATCTGACGGCTGGCACTGCGTGAGGGTGTGTTTTTTTGGGGTGGAATGGACGGTTGAGATTAGGTTTTGGGAGTGTGGTGCGGATCGTCGTGGGGTGGGGATGGGTTCTGATTGGTGGAGAGTGGGGGACGTGGATTGTGGATTGGGGGTTCAGGGGTGACGTGGAATTGACCGTTTGAGATCGTGATGGATTTGAGATGTTTGTGTGGGGCCCGGGTGATAGCGGGCCACGAAATGGGAGAGAGGAAATGCGTTCGCGATCGTGCTCATGAGAGAGTCGGTTTTTTTTTAAAATAAAAAATAAACAAAAAAGACGGTTTTTAACTTCTTTTTTTTTCTTTTATTATATGAGTATAAAATTCATAATCATCTTTTCAAAAAAAATTTTTAATTTATTTTATAAATAAGGTTAAACTTATTCAAAGTACAGGTTCAAGGTATGGTATTGTGGTCAAAGTCGGAATAGGAATGGAGTTGGTATAATTATGCGTAAAGAGTTGGTAAAAAATGTGGTTAATATCAATCGTTGGAGAGATATGATGATTTCAATTAAAGTGTTGATTGGAAAGGAAGTGCTTATGTCCCGCAAGTAGGTCTTGGAGAAGATGATAAGGTCCAGTTTTGGAAAGACATGGATGAAATAGTACAGTCGATCCTTGAGAGTGAAAAAATTTTTATTAGTGGAGATCTAAATGGACATGTCGGTGAGGAGAAAAATGGTTACTCAGAGATTCACGGAGGATTTGGTTTTGGTGAGAGAAATGTAGAAAAGAGAAGTATATTAGATTTTGATGTGACATATGACTTTATGGTTGCGAATATCTTTTTTTTTAAAACGCGAAGAGCATTTGATAATCTTTAAGAGTGGTTTATGCAAATCTCAAATTGATTATTTTCTTATGAAGCGAAGAGACCTGAAGTATTGTAAGGACTGTAAGATTATCCCAGAATAATGTTTGACCACTCAGCACCGTTTGTTAGTTATAGATGTATTTCTGTCTCAAATAAAAAACAAACAAAACAAAATATAATCTCATAAGGGCAAAATGGTGAAACTTAAAAGAAGATGAGCAAAAGTTTTTTAAAGAGAGGTTGTTAAGAGAAAGTCCATGGACATTTGACGGGAATGCATGTGAGATGTGGGATGCGATGGCTGATTGTATCCGACGTGTAGCGAAGGAGACATTAAAACAATTTAAGGGCCAACTAACATTGGATAAAGAGGGGTGGTGGTGGAGTAAAGAGATTCAAGATAAGATAAAGTAGAAGAAAAAACGTTACAAGATCCTGTTTAAATGTCATAATGATGAAAATTTAGAGAAGTATAGGCACGCCAAAAAAGAAGCTAAAATATGCTGTGAGCGATGCGAAGAATAAATCGTATGAGAATTTGTATGAAAGGCGGAACACAAAAGAGGGGGAAAAAGAAGTCTTTAAGTTAGCTAGATCAACAAACATAAGAACTAAGGATTTAGGTCAGGTAAAGTGTATTAAGGACGATACCGAGTATATTCTTACGATTGATGAGGACATTAAAGAAAGATGGAGAGAGTATTTTGACAAACTCTTTAATTGCACAAAGGGAAGTGCCCATGAATGAAACAAGTGGAAATGTGGATGTGATGACGAACCGATGTTACTTTCGTCGCATTAGGACAGAGAAAGTTAAGGAGGTTTTAAAGCGGATGAGCTCAAGAAAGTCTATGGGTCCAGATGAATTCCCGATCGAACCTTGGAAATGTCTTGGGATAAAAGGACTTAATTGGTTGACAAAACTCTTTAATAGAATTTTGATAGATAAGAAAATGCCTGATAAGTGGAGAAGGAGTACTTTGATTCTCATATACAAAAACAAAAGAGATGTTCAAAATTGCTCCAATTATAGAGGAATCAAACTTATGAGTCACAGTATGAAGTTATGGATGAAAGTGATAGAGAAAGGGTTAAGAAAAGTTACATAGATGACTGAGAATCAGTTTAATTTCATACCTGGTAGGTCAACAATCAGAGCTATTTATCTTTTACGATGTGTAATGGAACGTTTTAGGATAGAGAAGAAGAATTTACATATGTTTTTGTCGACCTGAAAAAGGCGTATGATTCTGTTTCAAGAGAAGTGATTTGAAAAATTTTAGAAAAGAAGGGAGTGAGGAGTATGTATATCGAGATTGTGAAAGACATGTATGAAGAAGCCGCTACATATGTGCGAACCTATGTTGATGAAAAGACTACTTTTCCTATTAAAGTGGGTTTACACCAAAGATCAGTTTTGAGCACATATCTTTCGCATTAGTAATGGATGATCTCACTATGCATATATAAGATGAAGTACCATGTTGTTTACTTTTCGCTGATGATATTGTTCTGATGAACGATACGAAAGAAGGGGTGAATGAAAAACTTGAGACTTGGAGGGAGGCGTTGGAAAGTAAGGGGTTAAGTGTAATACCCCAAGGAAATGCTTAAATGGCTTGATAGTACTACCTATACTAACAAGGTGTACCTTCATTTTCGGTAACCCATCACTTTAGAACTCCGCAGTTAAGCGTGCTTAATGTGGAGTAATGCTGGGATGGGTGACCTCCTGGGAAGTTT